>WNWK01020871.1:0-35049 GCA_009830355.1 Cherax destructor | reverse complement strand
GCAGTTCTTGAGTCAAGAACATCAAAATTTTACCTATTAAAGGGGTTAGGCGTGGATTTTTTAGTCCAAACAGGGAGTACATCCCTTTTCAGTCCTTTTTGGGACTAAAAATATGGACTTTCCCCTTTTTTGGGGCAATAATTAAAAAAAAACCACGTTTATTTTTAACACCCCCGGGAAAAGGAGGCCATAGATGGATCCCTGAGAAGGTTTTGGGGGAAAGGCTGGACATCTTGGATTCATCAATAAGCTAAGTTTAAAACCCATTATATCGTAGGGTCATGCGGCGCGGCGACGTAAATCAACATAGACATTAGTCGTACGTGTCCGTTATCAAATTTAATCTCCACTAACGTCGGGAAATAAGATAAGAACTCTGTTCCAGCGTGTTTAGTGAATAACATCAACATTGCAGTATATTCAGAAGTGTGCGCAGCTTCTTACTGCAAAAAGACAAACGTAGAGACAATCGCAAGTGAATTCCATAGAAACAAGACGGTGACTTCAGCGGCATTCTACAATCAAGACAGCATTTCCGCTGTATATGGTGGAGCCAACACCATCGCTCAAAGCTACACGAGCAAGGTATGAATTTGATGTTCTGGTCATGCAGGGGACTGCGCAGTTCTTGTAGTCAAGAACATCAAAATTTTACCTATTGACGGCGGTTACGCGTGGACTTTTTAGTCCAAACACGTGAGTACATCACCTTTCAGTCCATTCAAGACTGAAAATATGGACATACGCTCCTTTGGGGCAATATATTATAATAAACCACGTGTATTTTTTCCATACAGCCCTGTGGAGAATGAGGCCATAGATGGATCCCCTGAGAAGGTGTTGGGAACGGCTGCGACATCTTGGATTCATCAATAAGCTAAGTTTAAAAGTCCATTATATCGTAGGAAAGTGCTCAAACCTCCACACCGCGGCCCGGTCCTGGACCAGGCCTAATCAACCAGGCTGTTATTGATGGCTGCACGTAGTCCAACGTACGAACCACAGCCAGTTAGTTTAATATCTTTATGCACCCCATACACATCCTGTGGGTGGTAGTCACCCCATACCCATGGTGTGGGTGGTAGTCACCCCATACCCATGGTGTGGGTGGTAGTCACCCCATACACATCCTGTGGGTGGTAGTCACCCCATACACATCCTGTGGGTGGTAGTCACCCCATGCACA
The DNA here is from genome assembly GCA_009830355.1 of Cherax destructor. NCBI lineage: Eukaryota > Metazoa > Arthropoda > Malacostraca > Decapoda > Parastacidae > Cherax > Cherax destructor. The sequence continues at coordinate 33,863 of WNWK01020871.1, read as the reverse complement.
TACTGTGGGTGGTAGTCACCCCATACACATCCTGTGGGTGGTAGTCACCCCATACACATCCTGTGGGTGGTAGTCACCCCATACACATCCTGTGGGTGGTAGTCACCCCATACACATCCTGTGGATGGTAGTCACCCCATACCCATGGTGTGGGTGGTAGTCACCCCATACCCATGGTATGGGTGGTAGTCACCCCATACCCATGGTGTGGGTGGTAGTCACCCCATACCCATGGTGTGGGTGGTAGTCACCCCATACCCATGGTGTGGGTGGTAGTCACACCATACCCATGGTGTGGGTGGTAGTCACTCCATACCCATGGTGTGGGTGGTAGTCACCCCATACCCATGGTGTGGGTGGTAGTCACACCATACCCATGGTGTGGGTGGTAGTCACCCCATACCCATGGTGTGGGTGGTAGTCACACCATACCCATGGTGTGGGTGGTAGTCACCCCATACCCATGGTGTGGGTGGTAGTCACACCATACCCATGGTGTGGGTGGTAGTCAAAAGATTACAGAGGTACATAATGGGTCCAGGGACTGGACCCCAAAGTTTTGATAGCCACAGCCAGGATGATCGGGTACTGACTTAAGGTACCTGTCCAGCTCCCTCTTGAAGACAACCAGAGCTCTATTAGTGATCATTATTGTTATGTTGCAGCTTTTTAACTGTAGTGTAAAGCACGCCTCTGGCAAGACAGTGCTGGAGTGAATGATGGTGAAAGTTTTTCTTCTTTTTCTGGTCATCCTGCCTTGGTGGGAAACAGCCGATGTGTTAATAATAATAATAATAATAATAATAATAATAATAATAATAATAATAATAATAATAATAATAATAATAATAATAATAATAATAATAATAATAATAATAACAATAATGTCCATTGGGAAGTACTAAACTCAGAACCCTGCAGCTCTATTATGGGAGCGCTAAACCCGTAGGGATAATACAGCGCCTGTGGAGGGTGGAAGGCATTCAGTCTCAATTCAGGAAACTGGAGGACAGATCCATTTTCCCTAGATCAAGAGCCCCTCACCAGCGTCAAGGAACCTCCCCTGAGGGGTCAGCTCCTTGGTAACAGGTATAATCAGGTTTAATCGAAAGCGGGAGAGAATACCTGGAGTTTACCTGGAGAGAGTTCCGGGGGTCAACGCCCCCGCGGCCCGGTCTGTGGCCAGGCCTCATGGTGGATCAGGGCCTGATAGCTGCTATTTCCTGGATCAAGAGATCCTCAGAATCATCAAGGAGCTTCTCACCCCTCGAAGGGCACCAGCAGGGAAGAACCTTGAGTGTGACTTGACCTGCTGAACCCTCAGTGTTGGGGGTCCCTTATCAGAGTCCATCTGTTTACCCAGCCAGGAATTTGCAGATTTCTGAGGCCAGATGTTTTACTCATTCTCGCTTCCATTTATACTTTTTGTATACAAAAAAAAACAGACGGATTTGTCTGCAGTTGGTCTGTTGTACAACTTAAAAGAGACGATAACGTTTAGGGAAAACTGTGAACGGAGTAAAGATTAGAGAAATGTTTTAGTTATACTGTATTCATTGATTTAGTTGATTCGGTGTTGCTTGGGTTGGTTCCTGAAGTTGGTGGTTCCTGATCAGCCGGGCTGTGGTTCGAATATTGGACTGTTTTGCGGCCAGCAGTAACAGCTTGGTTGATCAAGCTTTGATTCACTAGACCTAGTCTAGGGTCTAGTGAAGACCCTAGACTAGGTCTTCAGCCCTAGATTAGCCCTGGATTAGGCTAAATTAAATTGCGCTTGTTATAATAAGGTTAGGTAAGTTTTCTAAGGTTCTTTTGGTACAAAAATATTAATTTTTACATTAACATAAATGAAAAATATATATCTTTAAACGTTTTAAGAGAAAATTTTAGGACTAAATTTTAAATGAGTTCTTTCTAATTGACCAGTTTTACCTATTCGGCACGACATATATATCCTTAACACTTCGCAAACGAAATCAATTTTTTACAAACATTATCTCTCAGTCCACTTGACAAGGAGGGTCAACCATAAGAGGCACTGATACTTTTACTGCGATAAGATATCAGTGGCAGTAATTTTGATATCTACGTGCCTTCTACGTGTGTGTGTGTGTGTGTGTGTGTGTGTGTGTGTGTGTGTGTGTGTGTGTGTGTGTGTGTGTGTACACGACACCGTAAAAGACTTCACTACTATTTTCAATTCTTCAGTATCTCGAACATCATTTTAGGGCACTGTGTAAATACACGTAGCGTCATTACCCCGCCTTCACCTTTGCTAACTCACGTCAGCCAGGAGACTGAAGCTTGGTGCCAGGGAGACAAGACATTCACAGTTACTCGGCAACTCTAAATTCAACACAACAACATTTTAATAAGTATGAAATCTCCTTAAATCATTCGCAACATCATAGCGAGTCCTTCACAGCTGATCCATATAGAGGCCATCAAGTTAACAGTCGAAAAACAAGGCAAGATGGCTTTTCCAGTATGAATATATGTGTGGGTTATTTGTTATGTTTAAATATACCACATATAACACCCACGTCTTTAATAACTGGTCTCATGTTATTGTGGCAATAACAAGACTAAGTTCCCTTAGTAGGAGAACATTTAGAGAACACGTTCCTTCAACAATCAGACAGACAGGCAGGTCACTCAGGCAAATAATTAGATCACTCTGACATTCATCAATACACTCGTACTGTTCATTCCTGTGCTAGGGATTGTCACATGCTAGTACCCCGGCAGGACCTGATTCCCCACTAGCAACTAGACACGTTGACAGGGGTACATCTACATTTATATCTACAGGCTAATTAATAAGACCTATGTGCTACGCTTGCATATTTTTGTTAAACTAAATTCTCAGTGTATACACACCGAGAGACATACACTCCTCGGTGTATAACACCCTAACAGGTGCTGACTGTCAATGACAAAGTGAGGCTTATCTAATCTCTCATACATAGTGTATGGCAGAATTAACTGTACTGTAGATGTTACTCTCCTTCTGTGAACCTCCATTATTATTATTATCTTTATTATTATTATTTACACACTTCTCGATATATTAGTATATTCTGTCAACTTCAGATTATTTTGTCCGGACATAGACAATATATACACTGTGTATATACTATATAAATATACAATATAACACAAACATTGGTATGTTTGCAATACCAAATACTGCTGCTGTATAGCAGGTTTATATCGTGATTTCTCACTTTATAGACAGTTTGTTTTCATTTAATCATCGATGGCCGTGAGGTGGGACGAGATTTTTGTATAAACTTGCACAGAGTCGCAATTACTGGTTATACTAGCACTCCTAAGAGAGCCTTCTGCTTTTCTATCCTCGGTAATGCAGTGGCATAGTGTACCCACGTTATGGAGTTCTATTGTGAAGAGGGTTCGCCCACCCTAGATAATAAATACATGATAGTTCTAAGATTGAGTGGAAATAGTTTTCTCTCGGTAGATAGCCTAGTTGTGGGCTATCATAGGCTCCGCTATCTGTGTCTTCCTTGTACTCCAGTGTACTCTAGAGTATGTGGTTGTGGGCTATCATAGGCTCCGCTATCTGTGTCTTCCTTGTACTCCCGTGTACTCTAGAGTATGTGGTATGTGGCTGAGTGAGGAAATCATAAATGGCCCTTCAGTCTTGATTTCATCATAAATGATATGGCATTAATGATATGTTATAATGACGCAGGACTTGGTAACCTTACACTCTGTCAGTGCCACACTTGTTGGGGGAGAGAACAGAGTGCCACTCTGACATGGCCCTCACCAGCGAGTGCCAGCTCAGTCATTACCTGCCCTGGCGGCCCCATCATCACGCCTACGACTCAACAGTATTATTTATGAGTCAGTCTGCCGGCTGCAGGATCTGCGTATCACTCTCAAGTCGCTGACGAACCAGTAAGGCCAACACCGGTGAGCCGGTGCTGACTTCATCCTTCAAGGCCTCAACGGAACTCCCACTAAAGGTTCATCATATCTGCAGTTCGTCTAGTGGTGGGTCACTTTTACTGACGAAAAAAATCCACCCTCTCATTTTTTTGGGTCACCTCTTTCTTCAACGACGACTTTTTTTTCTGCGTATTTAAAGGAACTGCTGTTTTAGGTTCACATAAGAACCACGTAACAGCTCCACAGACTTTACTCCCTAGTCAGCCTTCCTCATTAACCTGGTAGATACTAGGATACACAAAAAAAAACTAGAAGATACAAGAGACTAAAACCTTAGTGAACGACAGGAAGGAAGAGCTGTAATTGGCTAGTAAAAGAGGTTTTGTGTTCAAGGGGCATGGACATGCAGCAGGGATGTGTGAGCGTGTTAGGAGTGAATGGAGACGAATAGTGTTTGGGACCTGACTAGCTGTTGGAGTGTGAGTAGGGTAATGAGAAGAAAGTGAATGAGATAATGAGAATGAGGGGAATGGGAGAAAGGGATTGGTAAAGAGGCTAATGAGATGACAGAAGGAAGCGAGAAGACAAACAAAAACTTAAATCCCTCGGAAACAGCTGATAATGTTATCAGAGGTATGATAGGGAGGAGACTGCTTCATCACGAGCCTGGCTCAGCTACAGGGAACAATGGGGAGTCTCTGTCTCTCTCTCTTGCCCTACACGAAATCCTATAGAGGTACTTTCGTGCCACTAGTAGGCTGCCTACTAGTGGCCCAGGCTGCCCTCACTACCTATTGTGTAGCTGTATTTTTGTAAGTATTATTTTATATTATTATTATTATTATTATTATTATTATTATTATTATTATTATTATTATTATTATTATCATCATCATCATTATGAGAGATAAAGAGACAGACAGAAAGAAAAGGTCATATGTTTTGCGGATGTGTATTATTAGCCACAGTTAGCGCATGTGTGTGTGTGTGTACTCACCTAATTCACCTAATTGTGGTTGCAGGGGTCGATTCATAGCTTCTGGCCCCGCCTCTTCACTGGTCGCTACTGGGTCACTCTTCCTGCTTCATGAGCTTTATCATACCTCTTCTTAAAGCTATGTATGGATCCTGCCTCCACTACATCACTTCCCAGACCATTTCACTTCCTGACAACTCTGTGACTGAAGAAATACTTCCTAACATCCTTGTGATTCATCTAAGTCTTCTACTTCCAACTATGACCCCTTGTTGCTGTGTCCATCTCTGGAACAGTCTGTCTCTGTCCACCTTGTCGATTCCCCTTAGTATTTTAAATGTCATTATCATATCTCCCTTATCTCTCCTGTCCTCCAGTGTCGTCAGTTCGATTTCCCTTAACCTCTCCTCGTAGGACATACCCCTTAGCTCCGGGACTAGTCTTGTTGCAAACCTTCACACTTTCTCTAGTTTCTTTACGTGATTGGCTAGGTGTGGGTTCCAAACTGGTGCTGCATACTCCAATATAGGCCTAACGTACACGGTGTACAGTGTCCTGAATGACTCCTTATTAAGATGTCGGAATGCTGTTCTTAGGTTTGCTAGGCGTCCGTATGCTGCAGCAGTTATTTGGCTGATGTGCGCCTCAGGAGATGTGCTCGGTGTTATACTCACCCCAAGATCCTCTTCCTTGAGTGAGGTTTGTAGACTATGGCCCCCCTAGACTGTACTCCGTCTGTGGTCTTCTTTGCCCTTCCCCAATCTTCATGTGTGTGTGTATGTGTGTGTGTGTGTGTGTGTGTGAGTGTGTGTGTTGGGTATTGTGTGTGGGTGTGTGCTTGGGTGTGGCTGGGTGATAGTATTAGTGTGTTTGGGTGAAGGTGTGGGTGTGTTTTGTGTGAGTGTCGACCCCCTGCAACCTACTTTTGGTTGCAGGGGTCGAGAGAGGTGGAGAGTGGGGTAGAGAGCAGGAGGTAGAGAGAGGTAGAGTGGTCGGTAGGTGGGTAGGGATAAGGGTGTGTGTGTATGTATGTGTGTGTGTGTACTTACCTATATGTGGTTGCAAGGGTTGATTCACAACTCCTGGCCCCGCATCTTCGCATAAGATCTTAAGAGCAACTTTTCAAACAAACGCATCGCTAACTCTCCGAATATACAATATAAAATATACAATAGTTTTGTGAAAAAAATCGGTTTTTAAGATAACGAATGACGTTATACGCATGACAACAACCCTCAGAAAATATAGTAAATTTAGGTGCCTCTTACAACGTTTCGCTCTGTGTATACCTTTATAAACTTGATAAAGCTCTACACCAACACTGCCCCAGTGAAATATATCTGGGCAGTGGCTGTCATTTCTGTCCCTCTTAACCGACTCATCAACTAACCGTAATCAGTGCAGGTCCCTCCATACAAGTGCACTGCTTCAGTGCACTTGTTTCCTGCACTGACTTCAATGCTGAAAAAATGTACCAGTCATTACTGTTATACATTGTTTGGTAGAACGATTGTTGGTCATTTAGATAAATGTCTCTGTCTCTGTGTGTCTGTCTGTCTGTCTCTCTCTTTCTGTCTGTTTGTCTGTCTTTCTTTCTCTGTGTGTCTGTCTGTCTCTCTTTATGTCTGTCTGTCTGTCTGTCTCTCTCTCTTTCTGTCTGTCTGTCTTTCTTTCTTTCTCTGTCTGTCTGTCTCTTTCTGTCTGTCTGTTTGTCTGTCTTTCTTTCTCTGTCTGTCTGCCTGTCTCTCTCTTTCTGTCTGTCTGTTTGTCTGTCTTTCTCTCTCTCTCTCTCTTGAAAGAACGAGAAAAGGGACTTTTTTTCCTAGGGCTGACGAAGGGCTCTTGGTCCAAGGAAGCAGAGGTAATCTCTCCTTCCTCGGATCGTACCTGATTGTCTCTCATTTCCCAAAATTTTTAGGTTCAGCGTTTAACCATGGAAAAAAATATTAATAATAATAATAATAATAATAATAATAATAATAAGAAGAAGAAGAAGAAGAAGAAGAAGAAGAAGAAGAAGAAGAAGAAGAAGAAGAAGAAGAAAAAGAAGGATAAGAAGAATTAGAATAAGAATAATAGCAAGTGTTGGCAGCCAGATGGAACGAACAGGTGGTTCGTCTCAACAGACGGGGAAGGGAGAGACTGGAGGAGGACGAGACAAGGATAATAATGATGAAATACGTGAATGACGTAGACACGCATGATAGCGAGAGACAGTTGGTGTAGGTGGTGCAGAAGTGGGAGGGACAGATGGTGGTGAAGTGGGAAACAGATGGTGGAGGTGGTGAGGTGAAAGTCACTGCTCCTGCAAACCTTTTTTTTGGGTCTCGTTCTTAGGCCTTTTCTGTATATATATGCTCTTACATATGCTCTTACATATGCTCTTACATATGCTCTTACATATGCTCTTACATATGCTCTTACATATACTCTTACATATGCTCTTACATATACTCTTACATATGCTCTTACATATACTCTTACATAAACTCTTACATAAACTCTTACATATGCTCTTACATATGCTCTTACATATACTCTTACATATACTCTTACATATACTCTTACATAAACTCTTACATATGCTCTTACATATGCTCTTACATATGCTCTTACATATACTCTTACATATACTCTTACATATGCTCTTACATAAACTCTTACATATGCTCTTACATATGCTCTTACATATGCTCTTACATAAACTCTTACATATACTCTTACATAAACTCTTACATATGCTCTTACATATACTCTTACATAAACTCTTACATAAACTCTTACATATGCTCTTACATATACTCTTACATAAACTCTTACATAAACTCTTACATATGCTCTTACATATACTCTTACATAAACTCTTACATAAACTCTTACATATGCTCTTACATATACTCTTACATAAACTCTTACATATACTCTTACATATACTCTTACATATGCTCTTACATATACTCTTACATATACTCTTACATAAACTCTTACATAAACTCTTACATATACTCTTACATAAACTCTTACATATGCTCTTACATATACTCTTACATAAACTCTTACATAAACTCTTACATATACTCTTACATAAACTCTTACATATCTTTACATATACTCTTACATAAACTCTTACATAAACTCTTACATAACTCTTACATATGCTCTTACATATACTCTTACATAACTCTATAAACTCTTACATAAACTCTTACATAAACTCTTACATATACTCTTACATAAACTCTTACATATGCTCTTACATATACTCTTACATATACTCTTACATAAACTCTTACATAAACTCTTACATATGCTCTTACATATGCTCTTACATATGCTCTTACATAAACTCTTACATAAACTCTTACATAAACTCTTACATATGCTCTTACATATACTCTTACATAAACTCTTACATAAACTCTTACATATACTCTTACATATGCTCTTACATATACTCTTACATATGCTCTTACATAAACTCTTACATAAACTCTTACATAAACTCTTACATAAACTCTTACATATGCTCTTACATAAACTCTTACATAAACTCTTACATATATTGCTGCACACTAACTGCACCTTTCAAGGCGGGTGAAATTGCTGACCTTGAAAATGTGCAGAGAACCTTCACGGCACGCATAAGTGCGATAAACCACCTCAACTACTGGGAACGCTTGAAGTTCCTAAACCTGTACTCTCTAGAACGCAGGCGGGAGAGATACATTATTATATACACATGGAAAATTCTCGAGGGCTTAGTACCAAACTTGCACACAAAAATCACTCCCTACGAAAGCAAAAGACTCGGCAGGCGATGTAACATTCCCCCAATGAAGAGCAGGGGTGCCACTAGCACGTTGAGGGACAACACAATAAGTGTGAGGGGCCCAAGATTGTTCAACTGCCTCCCAGCATACATCAGGGGGATTACCAACAAGCCCCTGGCTGTCTTCAAGCAGGCACTGGACAGGCACCTCAAGTCGGTACCTGATCAGCCGGGCTGTGGTTCGTACGTTGGACTGCGTGCGGCCAGCAGTAACAGCCTGGTTGATCAGGCTCTGGTCCAACAAGAGGCCTGGTCACGGACCGGGCCGCGGGGGCGTTGACCCCTGGAATTCTCTCCAGGTAGACTCCAGGTATACTCTTACATATGCTCTTACATATACTCTTACATAAACTCTTACATAAACTCTTACATAAACTCTTACATATGCTCTTACATATGCTCTTACATATGCTCTTACATATGCTCTTACATATACTCTTTCATATGCTCTTACATATGCTCTTACATATGCATTTACATATGCTCTTACATATACTCTTATATATACTCTTACATAAACTCTTACATAAACTCTTACATATACTCTTACATATGCTCTTACATATACTCTTACATATACTCTTACATAAACTCTTACATAAACTCTTACATATGCTCTTACATATGCTCTTACATATACTCTTACATACACTCTTACATAAACTCTTACATAAACTCTTACATAAACTCTTACATAAACTCTTACATATACTCTTACATAAACTCTTACATATGCTCTTACATATACTCTTACATATACTCTTACATAAACTCTTACATAAACTCTTACATATGCTCTTACATATACTCTTACATATACTCTTACATATACTCTTACATATACTCTTACATATGCTCTTACATATACTCTTACATATGCATTTACATATGCTCTTACATATACTCTTACATAAACTCTTACATAAACTCTTACATATGCTCTTACATATACTCTTACATATACTCTTACATATGCTCTTACATATGCTCTTACATATACTCTTACATAAACTCTTACATAAACTCTTACATATGCTCTTTCATATGCTCTTACATATACTCTTACATATGCTCTTACATATACTCTTATATATACTCTTACATAAACTCTTACATAAACTCTTACATATACTCTTACATAAACTCTTACATATGCTCTTACATATACTCTTACATATAGTCTTACATATACTCTTACATATACTCTTACATATACTCTTACATATGCTCTTACATATCTCTTCATATGCATATTTACATATGCTCTTTCTATATCTCTATACTATATACTCTATACATATGCTCTTACATATACTCTTAATATACTCTTACATAAACTCTTACATAAACTCTTACATATACTCTATATCATATACTCTTACATATACTCTTACATATACTCTTACATAACTCTTACATAAACTCTTACTATCTACATAACTCTTACATATACTCTTACATAACTCACATACTCTTACATAAACTCTTACATATACTCTTACATAAACTCTTACATAAACTCTTACATACTCTTACATAAACTCTTACATATACTCTTACATAAACTCTTACATAAACTCTTACATATCTACATACTCTTACATATACTCTTACATAAACTCTTACATATACTCTTACATAAACTCAATTACTTCATATACTCTTACATAAACTCTTACATATACCTATAAACTTACATACTCTTACATAAACTCTTATCATAACTCTTACATAACTCTTACATAACTCTTACATAAACTCTTACATAAACTCTTTACATATACTCTTACATATACTCTTACATAAACTTACATATACTCTTACATATACTCTTACATATACTCTTACATAAACTCTTACATATACTCTTACATAACTCTTACATAAACTCTTACATATCTACTATTACAATAACTCTTACATTAATACTCTTACATATACTCTTACATAAACTCTTACATATACTCTTACATATAACTCTTACATAAACCTCTTACCAATATACTCTTACATATACTCTTACATAACTCTTACATAATACATACTTACATAAACTCTTACATATACTCTACATATACTCTTACATATACTCTTACATAAACTCTTACATAAACTCTTACATATACTCTTACATAAACTCTTACATATACTCTTACATATACTCTTACATAAACTCTTACATATACTCTTACATAAACTCTTACATAAACTCTTACATAAACTCTTACATAAACTCTTACATAAACTCTTACATATACTCTTACATAAACTCTTACATACACTCTTACATAAACTCTTACATATACTCTTACATAAACTCTTACATACAACTCTTACATAAACTCTTACATATACTCTTGGTGGTGGTAGTGGTGGTAGTGGTGGTGGTGGTAGTGGTAGTGGAGGTGGTGGTGGTAGTGGTGGTAGTAGTGGTGGTGGTAGTGGTAGTGGTGGTAATGGTAGTGGTGGTGGTGGTGATGGGATGAGTAGTGGTGGTGGTGGTGGTAGTGGTAGTGGTGGTGTTGGTGATGGCAGTGGTGGTGGTGATGGTGGTGGTGGTAGTAGTGGTAGTGATAGTGGTGGTGGTAACAGTGGTGGTAGTAGTGATAGTAGTGGTAGAGGTGGTGGTAGTGTGGTGTGTAGTGGTGGTGGTACGTGTGGTAGTAGTGTGAGTGGTACAGTGTGGTGGTAGTAGTGGTAGTGATAGTGGTGGTGGTAACAGTGGTGGTAGTAGTGATAGTAGTGGTAGTGGTGGTGGTAGTAGTGGTAGTGATAGTGGTGGTAGGGGTGGTGGTAGTAGTGTTGGTGGGAAGAAAGTGGAGAAATAATAACAAAGATCTATGTTGATATCAGAGGGCACATTCTTGAGTAGACAGATGGTGCACAGATAGTGGTAGAGAAGCAATGTTATAGATGGTGCTCAGGTGGTGAGTTGAATGATTATCATGAAGGAAAGACGCAGATATTATATAGTAAATAATGAAAGGGTGATGGATGTAGACAGTTGGTACAATGAAAGAAGCAGACAGGTTGTACAATGAGACAGGTGGATGGATGAAATAAAGAGGTATCTACTTAAGATTAATTTGGGTAGACAGGTGGTACAATACAATGGACAAGTACCATGGACGAGGATAGACGATGGAATAAAAGATGAACCAAAGTTACAATGTCCTCAATGACTGTTGAACGTAGATGGCAGCCAGCCAGATACTGTGTGAACATTTTGCGTTGCAAGTTGTATGTTGCAGCTGCTGGACACTGTGATGTTGCAGGAGGGGAAGAGAGTTGCGGCTGGATCAGCTATTGCAGAAAGAAAGACTGCAGCTGGATCAGCTACTGGCATGAGAGACTGCGGCTGGATCAGCTACTGGCATGAGAGACTGCGGCTGGATCAGCTACTGGCATGAGAGACTGCGGCTGGATCAGCTACTGGCATGAGAGACTGCGGCTGGATCAGCTACTGGCATGAGAGACTGCGGCTGGATCAGCTACTGGCATGAGAGACTGCGGCTGGATCAGATACTGGCATGAGAGACTGCGGCTGGATCAGCTACTGGCATGAGAGACTGCGGCTGGATCAGCTACTGGCATGAGAGACTGCGGCTGGATCAGCTACTGGCATGAGAGACTGCGGCTGGATCAGCTACTGGCATGAGAGACTGCGGCTGGATCAGCTACTGGCATGAGAGACTGCGGCTGGATCAGATACTGGCATGAGAGACTGCGGCTGGATCAGCTACTGGCATGAGAGACTGCGGCTGGATCAGCTACTGGCATGAGAGACTGCGGCTGGATCAGCTACTGGCATGAGAGACTGCGGCTGGATCAGCTACTGGCATGAGAGACTGCGGCTGGATCAGCTACTGGCATGAGAGACTGCGGCTGGATCAGCTACTGGCATGAGAGACTGCGGCTGGATCAGCTACTGGCATGAGAGACTGCGGCTGGATCAGCTACTGGCATGAGAGACTGCGGCTGGATCAGATACTGGCATGAGAGACTGCGGCTGGATCAGATACTGGCATGAGAGACTGCGGCTGGATCAGATACTGGCATGAGAGACTGCGGCTGGATCAGCTACTGGCATGAGAGACTGCGGCTGGATCAGCTACTGGCATGATAGACTGCGGCTGGATCAGATACTGGCATGAGAGACTGCGGCTGGATCAGCTACTGGCATGAGAGACTGCGGCTGGATCAGATACTGGCATGAGAGACTGCGGCTGGATCAGCTACTGGCATGAGAGACTGCGGCTGGATCAGATACTGGCATGAGAGACTGCGGCTAGATCAGATACTGGCATGAGAGACTGCGGCTGGTGCAGATACTGGCATGAGAGACTGCGGCTGGTGCAGATACTTACATGAGAGACTGCGGCTGGTGCAGATACTGGCATGAGAGACTGCGGCTGGTGCAGATACTGGCATGAGAGACTGCGGCTGGTGCAGATACTGGCATGAGAGACTGCGGCTGGTGCAGATACTGGCATGAGAGACTGCGGCTGGTGCAGATACTGGCATGAGAGACTGCGGCTGGATCAGATACTGGCATGAGAGACTGCGGCTGGATCAGATACTGGCATGAGAGACTGCGGCTGGTGCAGATACTGGCATGAGAGACTGCGGCTGGATCAGATACTGGCATGAGAGACTGCGGCTGGTGCAGATACTGGCATGAGAGACTGCGGCTGGTGCAGCTACTGGCATGAGAGACTGCGGCTGGTGCAGCTACTGGCATGAGAGACTGCGGCTGGATCAGATACTGGCATGAGAGACTGCGGCTGGATCAGATACTGGCATGAGAGACTGCGGCTGGATCAGATACTGGCATGAGAGACTGCGGCTGGTGCAGATACTGGCATGAGAGACTGCGGCTGGTGCAGATACTGGCATGAGAGACTGCGGCTGGTGCAGATACTGGCATGAGAGACTGCGGCTGGTGCAGATACTGGCATGAGAGACTGCGGCTGGTGCAGATACTGGCATGAGAGACTGCGGCTGGATCAGATACTGGCATGAGAGACTGCGGCTGGATCAGATACTGGCATGAGAGACTGCGGCTGGTGCAGCTACTGAAGAGAAAGACTGCAGCTGGTGCAGCTGGTAAACCCGTCTAATCTTACATAAATTACTGAGAATACAAGTTATGTAAGTAGACATAAAGCAAGAGTCATTGTGTCTCGTGAGGTCTTCTTGAACCTCCGAGCAAGACTCTCTAGCTCTAAGTCACCTCCCTCGTGGAGGAGGTCTTCTTGAACCTCCGAGCAAGACTCTCTAGCTCTGAGTCACCTCCCTCGTGGAAGGGGTCTTCTTGAACCTCCGAGCAAGAATCTCTAGCTCTAAGTCACCTCCCTCGTGGAGGGGGTCTTCTTGCACCTCTTAAATAAGACTGACCTCTAACTGACCTCAGACAAGTCTACCAAAACCAACAAACCAGAAGGTGTAAACTTTTCGTCTTGAAAACATAGAGTTTAAGGAAGTGCGTGACGTGCCTGTCGTATCCTTAATTTCAGCCTCTTTCAGTTGTCCACTTATTGAGGAATAAAGAGTATATACTTTACCATATCACATAAAGTTATTATCTTATGTGATATATTAAGATAGCTTATTAATGAAAATAAGGTGCCGGTCATATTAAGCAAATATTCTACATTTGCTTACAACAGATAAGTTAATTTGTATATATAAATCCAGATGTACACTTGTTAACCCTTTAGGGGCTTTTGAGGCCTAATTCCTAGGCTTTTTGTGTATCCATGTGCTCTGGGGTGCTACCCTCCACAGGATGGATATGGGGTGGACAATAAAACAGCCAATACCATCCACAGGATGGATATGGAGTGCATAATAGACTAGCTCTTCGGCGACAGAATCTATTCTAATCTAATCTCTTATCGCCATTACCCTCGGAATATTTTGATTGAAGGCTGGAAGATATGGGTACATAGAGGATGTTAGTGGATAAGGTGGGAAAGCTGTATCCTGTGTATGGTAAAGATGGGTTGTGGTCGTGGGAAGCGTCGGGGGAGGTGGTGTGTAGTGAAAGTATTGGTAAGTAAAGAACAGAAAAGGCACAATACCGTGACTGGAAGGTTGCAGGTACGTCTTGCTACTTCTACTTACACTTAGGTCACACTGCACATTCATGTACAAGCATGTATATACTAACCCCTTTGGGTTTTTCTTCTATTTTTCTTCCTAGTTCTTGTTATACCTTATACCTTACCTTTGAAGAGTTTCGAGAGTATCTACTCTCTGAGCCCGGCCATGGGCCAGGCTCGTCTGGTGCTTGCCTGGTCAACCAGGCTGTTGCTGCTGGAGGCCCGCTGCCCCACATATCCATCACAGCCTGGTTGATCTGGCACCTGGTGAAGATATTTGTCCAGTTTCCTCTTGAAGGCTTCTACACTGGTTCCAGCCGTGTTTCGGATATCTTCTGGTAAGATGTTGAATAGTCTGGGACCCCGGATGTTAATACAGTGCTCCCGTATTGTCCCCACCGCACCCCTGCTCCTCACTGGGTTTATTTTACACTTTCTCCCATATCTCTCACTCCAGTATGTTGTTATGGCAGTGTGCAGATTTGGGACCAGGCCCTCAAGTACTTTCCATGTATATATTATCATGTACTCTCTCTCCTCCGCTCCAATGAGTACATGTTCAAGACTTGAAGGCGTTCCCAATAATTTAGATGTTTCAATGGCTCAATGTGAGCCGTAAACGATCTCTGGATTTGTTCCAGCTCTGCTATTTCTCCTGCCCTGAACGGGCCGTCAGCACTGAGCAGTATTCTAAGTGAGGGAGCACTAGCGATTTGAATAGTGTCACCATCGGCATTATTTCCCTTGTTTTGAAAGTTCTCAATACCCACCCGTCATCTTCCTGGCTGTTGTGATCTTTGTCTTGTTATGGTCTTTAAACGACAGATCAGCAGACATAATTATTCCCAAGTCCTTTACATGTTCCTTTCGTTCTATGTGGTGACCCTCTTGCGTTTTGTATATAGTGTTCCTTTTGAGTTCTTCATTTTTTCCATACCTAAGCAGCTGAAACTTATCACCATTGAACGTCATGTTGTTCTCCACTGCCCATTGGAAGACCTTGCTTATGTCCTCCTGTAATTTTTCAGTGTCCTCTACCGTAGTGACTTTCATGCTTATTTTAGTGTCATCTGCAAATGATGATACAAAAGTGTGCTGGGTGTTTTTATCTATGTCTGCTATGAGGATGAGAAACAGCAGAGGCGCCAGGACAGTGCCTTGGGGCACTGAGCTTTTGACCTCGCTGATGCTGGATCTTGCCCTGTTCACTACTACTTTTTGTGTTCTTTGTGTTAGGAACTCCATTGGTAAGTGGAACAGAATTCTTCCTCCGTAAGCTATGTGTGTCGTAAGAAGCGACTAAATGCGGGAGCAATGGGCTAGTAACCCCTTCTCCTGTATAAATTACTAAGAACAAGATAAGGAAAAACTTTATAAAATTTGGATGTTTGAATGTGCGTGGATGTAGTGCGGATGATATGAATGAAAAGAAGTTGGATGTCTTAGCCCTAAGCGAAATAAAGCTGAAGGGGGTAGGCGAGTTTCAGTGGGGAGAAATAAATGGGATTAAGTCAGGAGTATCTGAGAGAGTTAGAGCTAAGGAAAGGGGTAGCAATAATGTTGAAGGATCAGTTATGGAGTGAGAAGAGGGAACATAAATGTATAAATTCAAAAATTATGTGGATTAAAATAAGAGTCGGATGTGAAAAGTGGGTAATAATAAGTGTGTATGCACCTGGAGAAGAGAGTGTAGAGGAGAGAGAGATTTTGGGATTTGTTAAGTGAGTGTGTAGGAACTTTTGAGCCAAGTGAGAGAGTAATTGTGGTAGGGGACCTAAATGCTAAAGTAGAAGCAGTTAGAGAGGGTGTGGTAGGTAAGTTTGGGGTGCCAGGTGTAAATGATAATGGGAGCCCTTTGATTGAACTTTGTATAGAAAGGGGTTTAGTTATAGGTAATACATATTTTAAGAAAAAGAGGATAAATAAGTATACAAGATATGATGTAGGGCGTAATGACAGTAGTTTGTTGGACTATGTATTGGTAGATAAAAGTCTGTTGAGTAGACTTCAGGATGAACATGTTTATAGAGGGGCCACAGATATATCAGATCACTTTTTAGTTGTAGCTACAGTGAGAGTAAAAGGTAGATGGGATACAAGGAGAATAGAAACAGCAAGTAAGAGAGAAGTGAAGATTTATAAACTAAAGGTGGAGGCAGTTAGGGTAAGATATAAACAACTGTTGGAGGACAGATGGGCTAGTGAGAGTATAGGCAGTGGGGAAGAATATGTATGGGGTAAGTTCAAGAATATAGTGTTAGTGTTCAGCAGAAGTTTGTGGTTATATGAAAGTGGGTGTGGGAGAGAAGAAGAGCGATTGGTGGAATGATGATGTAAAGAGAGTAGTAAGAGAGAACAAGTTAGCATTTGAGAGGTTTATACAAAGTAGAAGTGATGCAAGGAGGGAGGAGTATATGGAGAGATAAAGAGAGGATAAGAGAGTGGTGAAGCAATGTAAAAAGAGAGCAAATGAGAGGGTGGGTGAGATGTTATCAACAAATTTTGTTGAAAATAAGAAAAAGTTTTGGAGTGAGATTAATAAGTTGAGGAAGCCTAGGGAACAAATGGATTTGACAGTTAAAAATAGGAGAGGAGAGTTATTAAATGGAGAGTTAGAGGTATCGGGAAGATGGAGAGAATATTTTGAGGAGTTGTTAAATGTTGATGAAGACAGGGAAGCTGTGATTTCGTGTGTAGGGCAAGGAGGAATAACATCTTGTAGGAGTGAGGAAGAACCAGTTGTGAGTGTGGGGTGATGGTGGTGGTGAGATGGGTGGTGGTGGTGGTGGTGGTGAGATGGGTGGTGGTGGTGGTGAGATGGGTGGTGGTGGTGGTGAGATGGGTGGTGGTGGTGGTGAGATGGGTGGTGGTAGTGGTGAGATGGGTGGTGGTGGTGGTGAGATGGGTGGTGGTGGTGGTGTTTTATCTATAAGGAGAAATATGAGAATATCTCTTGTCTTGGGTATTAGTCATATGATGACTCGCTGAGTGGAGTTTTGGGTGGTGTAACAGAGGCCTGCCACTGCCTCTCCTCTCACACCCAGTAACAGAAATAAAGATCACGTTATGAGTCCATATTCTTTCTGCCCTTCATTTTGTCTTTCTCCACAAACCCCCTTTTGTATTGCATACTAGTGGCTTTCTTCATCTTATTCTTCTTCAGAAACCCCCTATTGTGTTGCATACCAGTGGCTTTCTTCATCTTATTATTCTTCAGAAACCCCCTATTGTGCTGCATACTAGTGGCTTTCTTCATCTTATTATTCTTCAGAAACCTCCTATTGTGTTGCATACTAGTGGCTTTCTTCATCTTATCCTTCTTCAGAAACCTCCTATTGTGTTGCATACTAGTGGCTTTCTTCATCTTATCCTTCAGAAACCTCCTATTGTGTTGCATACCAGTGGCTTTCTTCATATTATTATTATTCAGAAATCCCCTATTGTGTTGCATACTAGTGGCTTTCTTCATCTTATCCTTCTTCAGAAACCCCCTATTGTGTTGCATACTAGTGGCTTTCTTCATCTTATCCTTCTTCAGAAACCTCCTATTGTGTTGCATACCAGTGGCTTTCTTCATCTTATTATTCTTCAGAAACCCCCTATTGTGTTGCATACTAGTGGCTTTCTTCATCTTATCCTTCTTCAGAAACCTCCTATTGTGTTGCATACCAGTGGCTTTCTTCATCTTATCCTTCTTCAGAAACCTCCTATTGTGTTGCATACTAGTGGCTTTCTTCATCTTATCCTTCTTCAGAAACCTCCTATTGTGTTGCATACTAGTGGCTTTCTTCATCTTATCCTTCAGAAACCTCCTATTGTGTTGCATACCAGTGGCTTTCTTCATATTATTATTATTCAGAAATCCCCTATTGTGTTGCATACTAGTGGCTTTCTTCATCTTATCCTTCTTCAGAAACCCCCTATTGTGTTGCATACTAGTGGCTTTCTTCATCTTATCCTTCTTCAGAAACCTCCTATTGTGTTGCATACCAGTGGCTTTCTTCATCTTATTATTCTTCAGAAACCCCCTATTGTGTTGCATACTAGTGGCTTTCTTCATCTTATCCTTCTTCAGAAACCTCCTATTGTGTTGCATACCAGTGGCTTTCTTCATCTTATCCTTCTTCAGAAACCTCCTATTGTGTTGCATACAGTGGCTTTCTTCATCTTATCCTTCTTCAGAAACCTCCTATTGTGTTGCATACTAGTGGCTTTCTTCATCTTATCCTTCTTCAGAAACCTCCTATTGTGTTGCATACCAGTGGCTTTCTTCATCTTATTATTCTTCAGAAACCCCCTATTGTGTTGCATACTAGTGGCTTTCTTCATCTTATCCTTCTTCAGAAACCTCCTATTGTGTTGCATACCAGTGGCTTTCTTCATCTTATCCTTCTTCAGAAACCTCCTATTGTGTTGCATACTAGTGGCTTTCTTCATCTTATCCTTCTTCAGAAACCTCCTATTGTGTTGCATACTAGTGGCTTTCTTCATCTTATCCTTCTTCAGAAACCTCCTATTGTGTTGCATACTAGTGGCTTTCTTCATCTTATCCTTCTTCAGAAACCTCCTATTGTGTTGCATACCAGTGGCTTTCTTCATCTTATCCTTCTTCAGAAACCTCCTATTGTGTTGCATACTAGTGGCTTTCTTCATCTTATCCTTCTTCAGAAACCTCCTATTGTGTTGCATACTAGTGGCTTTCTTCATCTTATCCTTCTTCAGAAACCTCCTATTGTGTTGCATACTAGTGGCTTTCTTCATCTTATCTTTCTTCAGAAACCTCCTATTGTGTTGCATACTAGTGGCTTTCTTCATCTTATCTTTCTTCAGAAACCTCGTATTGTGCTGGATACTAGTGGCTTTTTTCATCTTATTCTTCTTCAGAAACCCCCTATTGTGTTGCATACTAGTGGCTTTCTTCATCTAGTCCTTCAGAGACCCCCTTTTGTATTGCATACTAGTGGCTTTCTTTTGTACCTAACATTGTTTTATTACGTGCAAGTTACAGTTTTGCACCGCATAGAGAAATAATAACTTTTATTTGTTGTTGCTCAGCTGTGTGTATAGGTACACAAGGAATACCACCTCATCAGGAAACACCACTCGTCACTATTTGCCAAATTCCTCTCTCTTAAAACTCATCCAAAATGGCCAGGCCACTTAACCTTTCTTACTGCTTTCTTCCTGTCTGCCCACAACCCTTTTTTTTCGTTGCTCTCTCCTACCGCAATCCTTTCTACCCAAGTCCTTCACATCCCCATTTTTTTCATTCATTTTATGACCTGTAGACAAAAAAAAGGCTCATAAGCTTGTGGCTTAACACAAGCAACCAATTCCGGTGGACAACAGCCTGGTGTATCAGGCCAGCAACTAGGAGTCCTGGTCTGGGACAGGCCTGCGGGGACGGTGACTTCCAGAAGCGACAACAGGTAACACACAGGTACTGGTACTATGTAGCGATCATTCTTTATTTTAATGAGATGTAAAATCTAACTGGGTTAAGCCAGAGGATCCATATTAACCGGTTATGGGTCGTCATTCCACTAAGACCCGTGTTAGGACACGCTTGTCCAGTCTCCTGACGAATAACCCTTCGCCACAACCACCTTGGTAACACTGGTGTGTCCCCATAAAAGGCAGGGACCATATGGTCACTGGACAGGACGTCAGTCTATAAAAACTGGGGTGTTCCATATGTCTGGATTCATAGGAGTCATTGAATAGGACGTCACTTTATAAACATTGGTGTCCCATAAATCTGGAACCATAGGAGTCATTGAATAGGACGTCACTGTGTACACACTGGTGTCCCATAAGTCAGGAACCATAATGTAACTGGATAGGACGTGGAAGGGCTGTGGAGTGGCAGGCGAGGAGCCTCGATTACTGAGAGAGTAGACCTCGAGTATATATGTAAACATTACTGAGAAAATATACCTCGCGTGTCTATGTTAGAGTTACTAAGAGAATAGAACTCCAGAGTAGACCTCGCGTGTGTATGTAAGAATTACTAAACAAAATAGACCTTGAATGTACATATAAACATTACTGAGAGAGTAGACTTGGAGTGTGTATATAATCCCCTGGATATATATATATATATATAAACATTACAAAGAGCGTAGAGCAATAGTATGTATATAAATCTCAGTGTACATACCAAAAGGGCACCAAAACCTTGGTTTGTGGTGCGTTACCAAGAATTAAAAAATTCCCCCGACAAGTCCTGACCACTTAGCCACTTGAGGAAGACAATAATAAAGTGGGACAAAAGTGTACAGCGTATTAGCCTTCATGAGCACTCAAAGAGACACCAGAAAAGGCACTTTTTAGACACGTAACGAAGACACTTGGCAACGGAGGGTGTGTTGAGGTGTGTGGGGCAGGGCAGCCAGGGCTCAGGGCTCAGTCTTGGTGAAGCCACCGTGCTAGGAGGTGTGTACACGTGTGCTGCCCCAACCTAACGCTACCCCCCCATTCATACTTCCTCAAATAAATTTGTACAATTTTCGTTTTAGTTCCGTCGTTGTTGTTGTTAGTGATGACCAGATAATTATGTTCATGAGAGGTACAGTGTTTGGAAAAACAGCTGAGACATGAAGAATCGTATTAGTTACTGAGGCTAACTTTTCTGTTTAGTAAGTGTGAACTTGAGCGAGGATAACTACTTCAAGGAGGACCTCTAAGATAACTTCCTCAAGACAAGGTAAGTTGTTTTACTAGTGAGTTATCTTACTGTGTCGTCTTACACTGTAGGCGATGGGGTCATTTTAAATCCTTCAAGGTTCTATGCCAACGAGGGGCTCTTGATCCGAGGATTCAGAACTGTCATAACCTCCAGGAGATGTATGGCGCCTGCGGGTTTAGCGCTTCCCCATAAATTAAAGAGCTATTTTACACTTATAAAGTTGCAAGAAGATGCATTTCTGAAGTCAGTTTCAGGGATTACTGCCCCCTGATGCCCGGTCCCAGACCAGTCCTCCTGGTTGCTGGCCTGATAGCTCAGGCTGTTGGTGCCCGCCGTGCGCACCTCAACGTGTGCATCACAGCCCGGCTGATCAGGAACTCATGAAATCCACATTTGAAAACAATCAGGAGCGTGTTGGTAATTCCTCTTAGGTAATACGGGAGCGTGTTTTGTAGTCTTGGTCCCCTAACACTTGAGTTCCCTCTCAGTGTACTCATCGCTCCCTGCTTTCTTCTGAGATATTTTGAACTCTGCCAAGTCTCTTGTTTTCATATGGAGTGATTTCATTGTGAAAGTTTGTAACATTATGATGTATCTTTCTCGCCTGCGTTCCAAGGAGTAGTTCAGATGTTTGACTGAATTTTCACTGTTAGTGAAGGTTCTTTGTACGTGCTAAAGTTTTGCAAGTTTCTCTGCCTTGAAGGGGACTGTTATGTTTCCAGTATAACAGTATACTACAAGTATAACAGTATAATACTAGTATAATAGTATACTACTAGTATAATAGTATACTACCACTATAACCAGTATAACAGTATACTACAAGTATAACAGTATAATACCAGTATAATAGTATATTACCAGTATAACAGTATACTACCAGTATAACCAGTATAACAGTATACTACCAGTATAACCAGTATAACAGTATACTACCAGTATAACCAGTATAACAGTATACTACCAGTCTCTGGTTGTCTGGTGGCTAAAGCTCTTGCTTCACACGGCGAGGGCCTGGGTTCGATTCCCAGCCAGGGCAGAATCATTGGGCGTGTTTCTTTACACCTGTTGTCTATGTTCCCCATCAGTAAAATGGGTACCTGGGTGTTAGTCGACTGGTGTGAGTCGCATCCTGGGACACTGACCTAATCTGCCCGAAATGCTCAGCATACAAAGGGACTTTCTATATAGTAGTATGTCACTGATGTCAGCTAGGCCTGTATACCATGTACATGTACTTGTAGTAAATAAAGATATTATAACAGTATACTACCAGTTTAGCAGTATACTACCAGTATAACCAGTATACTAAAACTATAACCAGTATACTACCCGTAATACTTCAGCCTGGAGAGAACAAGTGACTTGAAAAGTATTATCATGAGCTGGACATATCTTGTTTTGAGGTTCTAGTTATCCTGCCATCATTTTGAAGGTTCTAGTTATCCTGCCATCATTTTGAAGGTTCTAGTTATCCTGCCATCATTTTGAAGATTCTAGTTATCATGCCATCGTTTTGAAGGTTCTAGTTATCCTGCCATCATTTTGAAGGTTTTAGTTATCCAGCCATCATTTTGAAGGTTCTAGTTATCCCCTCATCATTTTCCTTGTGGCTACCTAGAGGGTATTCTGGGGATCAACGCCCCGCGGCCCGGTGCACGACCAGGCTTTCCGGTGAATCAGGGCCTGATCAACCAGGCTGTTACTGCTGGCTGCACGTAGTCCAACGTACAAACCACAGCCCGGCTGATCAGGTACCGACTTTAAGAGTCTGTCCATCTTCCTCTTGAAGGCAGCCAGGGGCCTATTGGTAATTTCCCTTATGCATGATGGGAGGTTGTTGAACAGTCTTGGGCCCCAGACACTTATGGTGTTTTCTCTTAATGTATCAATGGCGCCCCTACTTTTCATTGGGGGTAGTTTACACCGCCTGCCCAGTCTTTTACTTTCGTAGGGAGTGATTTCTGTGTGCAGATCCCGGACCATTCCTTCTAGGATTTTCAATTATAGATTATGATATATCTCTCTCGCCTGCGCTCCAGTGAGTACAAGTCAAGGGCTTCCAGGCGTTCCCAGTAGTTAAGGTATTTGATGGAACTTATACGTACAGTAAAGGTTCTCTGTACATTCTCTAGATCTGCAATTTCACCTGCCTTGAACGGAGATGTTAATGTTACAGAAAATTCTCTTTATAGAAGAGTTATATAAGAGTTGACTGTATATAGAGGAACTTTATATAAGACAACTGACTGTAAACTCAAACTGTAAACCGGAGTGTGGATCACCAATCACAGATGAGTCAATCATCTCTTTTAGTCTTCAAAGTTTTCATTATATTAACTGGGCATGTCTCTCACTGGAGGATAATTACTGAGAAACATAGATAGGTTCAAAATGGAATATATAATTAGAGGCAGCTGGCAGCCTCACAGAACTCCATTCATTGATTCGTGGAGATGTGGCCGGGATGCTGCTTGTCTTAGATGACACCAGTCAACGTGTACCAACTGGGAAAGATTTCACCGCTGACTGCCCTGAAGAACGCCTTTCATCGACTCCTGATTGGGGAAGGTTATAGTGTGAGTAGGACTTGTGTGGGTGTGAGTATATGTGTGTTAGTAGAACCCGGCAGGGTGTGAGTACGACTTGTGTGGGTGTGAGAATATGTGTGTTAGTAGAACCCGGAAGGGTGTGAGTACGACTTGTGTGGGTGTGAGTATATGTGTGTTAGTAGAACCCGGCAGGGTATGAGTATATGTGTTAGTAGAACCCGGAAGGGTGTGAGTACGACTTGTGTGGGTGTGAGTACGACTTGTGTGGGTGTGCGTAGAGCTTGTGTACACTAAAATCACTTCATGTGAAAGCAAAAGACTTAGCAGACGGTGTAAAGTACCTCCAATGAAAAGCAGGGAGCCAGCTGAAGGCCTTGGTCAGATGACCACAAGCTCCAGCTGCGGGTCATCATATGACTGAGACCCGCGTCAGGAAACACTTGTCCTGTTTCCTGACAAACCTACTTAACCTAACCTAGCACAGACCCAACGAGTTCAATGAGTGTCAGAGGTCCCCGACTCTTCAACGCCCTCACTCCGTGATTAAGGGGAATTCCCAACAAACATCAGGCTGTCTTCAAGGGAACCTGACGTTCCTCAGGTCAGTTCCTGACCAGCCGGGCTATGGTTTATATGCTGGACTGTGTGCAGCCAGGCAGCAATAACAGCCTGGTTCATCAAGCCTTTATCCACCGGGGAACCCTGATTTGGGATCGAGCCGCAGGGGCGCTGACCCCCCCAAAAGCATCCTTAATCTGTAAATAAAGATGTGAATTAGTACACGTACTAAACTAACTAGTACCAGAACATGTATTAAACTAACTAGTACCAGAACATGTACTAAACTAGTACCAGAACATGTACTAAACTAGTACCAGTACATGTACTAAACTAACTAGTACCAGTACATGTACTAAACTAACTAGTACCAGTACATGTACTAAACTAACTAGTACCAGTACATGTACTAAAACCAGTATAAGTACTTAAATAATTTGTACCAGCACATGTACTAATTGTCTTACGTCGTGTAATGTTTCCCAGTGTTCTACATGACAGTTACAGAGTGGTAACAAAAGCTAGCTATGTTCCCCCTGTCATATTCCATCACAAGGAGCGAGTTTCTCGCCTTCATGGCATGAAGAAATCTTCCCCGCTGAGCTGGCAGTATTTTTCGTGGGGCATGAGAGAGTTCTTAGGTTTCTCGCCTTCATGGCATGAAGAAATCTTCATCCCGGGGTCTCCCTGCCGTCCACCAGGGTAGGTGACAGCTTTCCGCCAGTGAAAGCGGGTTGAAGGTGTGGCGTTTGTGCCTTGGTCACTGTCTCGGTGTCGAGGAAGTAGTAGAGTCTCCGAGTGAGAGATTAGGGGATTATTCCCCAAGTGTGTTCAGGGCAGAGTGAGATGACTACTCCACCAGGGTAGGGAGAGACGTCTACCCTCTCAGTTCCTACACTCTACGTTTCTATGCTCTTCGTTCCTACGCTCTACGTTCCTACACTCTACGTTTCTACGTTCCTACACTCTACGTTCCTACATCTACGTTCCTACATTCTACATTACTACATTCTACGTTCCTACACTACGTTTTTACGTTCCTACACTCTACGTTCCTACACTCTACGTTCCTACATTCTACATTACTACATTCTACGTTCCTACACTCTACGTTCCTACACTCTACGTTCCTACTCTACATCTACGTTCCTACATCTCCTACGTTCTCCTACATTCTCCTACACTCTACGTTCCTACACTCTACGTTCCTACACTCTACGTTCCTACACTCTACGTTCCTACACTCTACGTTCCTACATTCTACGTTCCTACACTCTACGTTCCTACACTCTACGTTTCTACGTTCCTACACTCTACGTTCCTACATTCTACATTACTACATTCTACGTTCCTACACTCTACGTTCCTACACTCTACGTTCCTACACTCTACGTTCCTACACTCTACGTTCCTACACTCTACGTTCCTACACTCTACGTTCCTACACTCTACGTTCCTACACTCTACATTCTTGCACTACGTTCCTACACTCTACGTTCCTACACTCTACGTTCCTACACTCTACGTTTCTACATCTCTACGTTCCTACACTCTACGTTCCTACACTCTACGTTCCTACACTCTACGTTCCACATCTACGTTCCTACACTCTACGTTCCTACACTACGTTTTACGTTCCTACATCTACGTTCCTACACTCTACGTTCCTACATTCTACAATACTACATTCTACGTTCCTACACTCTACGTTCCTACACTCTACGTTCCTACATTCTACATTACTACATTCTACGTTCCTACACTCTACGTTCCTACACTCTACGTTCCTACACTCTACGTTCCTACATCTACTTCTACACTACGGTCCTACACTCTACGGTCCTACACTCTACGTTCCTACACTCTACGTTCCTACATTCTACATTACTACATTCTACGTTCCTACACTCTACGTTCCTACACTCTACGTTCCTACACTCTACGTATCACTCACTACACCCTACCTCTAGGTGCTACACTCTACCCTACACCATCCTGTGTCGCTAGTCACTCCATACCATCCTTTCGTCTGACTTACGTTCTACACTCTACTCCTCACTCGGGTTCCTACACTCTACCCATACACTCTCGGTCCTACACTCTACGTCCTACCTCTACGTTCCTACACTCTACGTTCACACTCTACATCTTCATACGTTCCTACACTACGTTCCTACACTCTACGTTCCTCACTCTACGTTCCTACTCACTCTACATCCTCACTCTCGTTCCTACACTCTACGTCCTACACTCTCGTTCCTACACTCTACGTTCCCATACGTCCTACTACGTGTGGGTATCACCCATACCTCATCGTTTGGGTCGGTAGTCTTACACCCATAGCCACCTGTGGGTGGTAGTCACCCCATACCCATCCTGTGGGTGGTAGTCACCCATACCATCCTGTGGGGGTAGTCACCCATACCCATCCTGTGGGTGGTAGTCACCCATACCATCCTGTGGGTGGTAGTCACCCCATACCCATCCTGTGGGTGGTAGTCACCCCATACCATCCTGTGGGTGGTAGTCACCCCATACCCATCCTGTGGGTGGTAGTCACCCCATACCCATCCTGTGGGTGGTAGTCACCCCATACCATCTGTGGGTGGTAGTCACCCCATACCCATCCTGTGGGTGTAGTCACCTACCCATCCTGTGGGTGGTAGTCACCCCATACCCATCGTGTGGGTGGTAGTCACCCCATACCCATCGTGTGGGTGGTAGTCACCCCATACCCATCCTGTGCACTGCAGGTTATGCACTGCAGGTTGTGCACTGCAGGTTATGCACTGCAGGTTGTGCACTGCAGGTTGTGCACTGCAGGCTGTGCACTGCAGGCTGTGCACTGCAGGTTGTGCACTGCAGGTTGTGCACTGCATTTTGTGCACTGCAGGTTATGCACTGCATTTTGTGCACTGCAGGTTATGCACTGCATTTTGTGCACTGCAGGTTATGCACTGCAGGTTGTGCACTGCAGGTTGTGCACTGCAGGTTATGCACTGCAGGTTGTGCACTGCAGGCTGTGCACTGCAGGTTGTGCACTGCAGGCTGTGCACTGCAGGTTGTGCACTGCAGGTTGTGCACTGCAGGTTGTGCACTGCAGGCTGTGCACTGCAGGTTGTGCACTGCAGGTTGTGCACTGCAGGTTGTGCACTGCAGGTTGTGCACTGCAGGCTGTGCACTGCAGGCTGTGCACTGCAGGTTGTGCACTGCAGGTTGTGCACTGCAGGTTGTGCACTGCAGGTTGTGCACTGCAGGTTGTGCACTGCAGGCTGTGCACTGCAGGTTGTGCACTGCAGGTTGTGCACTGCAGGTTGTGCACTGCAGGCTGTGCACTGCAGGCTGTGCACTGCAGGTTGTGCACTGCAGGCTGTGCACTGCAGGCTGTGCACTGCAGGCTGTGCACTGCAGGCTGTGCACTTAAGGCTGTGCACTGCAGGTTGTGCACTGCACGGAGATGTGACAAATAGTTTAGAAATACTGACAAGTTAAAGCGTCAGACACTGATGTAACACTTGGCAATTCTCCTTTTCTTAAGTAGGATATATCCCAAGAGGCAGTCTTGGATTACTGCCAAGAATTACAAACTGGATACATAAATAAGTTCAAGATACATAAATAGTTCAGGATACATAAATAAGTTCAAGATACATAAATAGTTCAAGATACATAAATAGTTCAGGATACATAAATAAGTTCAAGATACATAAATAGTTCAGGATACTTTAAAATACGCCTTCGGGGATACCTTCCTTTGATGAGTTCCGAGATTTTTATACTCCGGAGCCCGGCCATGGGTTAGGCTCGTCTGGTACTTCAATGGTCAACCAGGCTGTTGCTGCTGGTGGGCCGCTGACCCACATAGCCATCACAGACTGGTTGATCTGGCACCTGGTGAAGATACTTGTCCAGTTTTCTCTTGAAGACTTCTACACTGTTCCCAGCGGTGTTTCTGATATCTTCTGGTAAGATGTTGAATAGTTTGGGGCCACAGTGTTCCCTTATTGTGCCCACTGCACTGATATCTTCTAGTAAGATGTAGAACAGTCTAGGACCTCGGACGTGGATACAGTGTTCCCTTTTTGTGTCCACGACGCCAGATACTAAGACGCGACATAATCTATGCCATGTTGTACAGAGAACAAGTCGTAGTATCGTGTACACAGACGGGAGCTGGGGAGATGTACGGCCGAGATACCTCCAAGATAATATTATCAGTTCGTTCCCCTCTTCTACTGCCTGTGAGCTTACCTAATAGGGTATGCGAGTACGTGCTCTGGCATCCCAGTCATGGCGTCTACCTACCTGGAGTATACCTGGAGGGTGTTCCGGGGGTCAACGCCCCCGCGGCCCAGGGCTTGACCAGGCCTCACAGAACAACAAGGTTTCCTGTGGTCTGGCTGATCAGAGAACAGAGATAGACAGTATAATAACCTATGTGATATGTCAAGATGCTAATGAAAATAAGATACCGGATATATTAAGTAAATTTACAAAATTTGCTTGTGTAACCCTTTTGGGGTCAGCAATAACAGCCTGGTTGATCAGACCCTGATCCAATGGGAGGCCTAAGGACTTGGCCGCGAGGGCGTTGACCTGCAAAACACCCTCCAGGTATACTCCAGGTAGATATAAATCCAAATGTACTCCTGTAAATCCCTTTTGGGGCCTAGTTCCTAGGCTTTTGTATATCCATATGCTCTTGCGCTACCATCCACAGGATGGATCTGGGGTGCACGATAAACTAACCACTTCGGTGGCAATATCTAAATGATCAATGAAGTAGCAACAATGTGTATTGTGTTGGGTTGGGAGTGATAGAGGTGTCCTGTGGCATACGCGAAGCTGGTTCCTAGTTGGCCAGGCTGCTGGTGCCTGCGTGGGACTGCATGCTGTTAGCATCATGAACCTGACTGACCAGGTCGTCAATCAGGATGTGTGGTCTGAGACCAGGCCTCAAGGACAATGACCTCCCAGACCATCACCATCAAGTAGACTTTCAGTAGAGTTCTGCTGCAGTGTTGTCCACAATGCTCTGACTGGTTAATATTCGTGGGTGAATGTTTCAGCGATGGATGCGATGGTGGGTTATACAATAGCATTTTCGTAGCAGCATCGAAGTCATCGGCAACGTGCTGCTATTCTATGCTATATGAAAGCAACTTAGTGGGAACAAAAGTTAGCTATGTTTCCCTGACATGTTCCTTTACACAGGATGGGTTTCAACGTTTAGACTCTTCCCTCTGTTCGAATTTATAGATATAACTCCTATATAACTTGCTCTGCTATCACTACTGCTGTTCGTCAAGTGAGTTTGTGTCAGTCGCAGGCAGATAAAACTACGTTCATGTGTCGTTCATAATTCGATTCTTGAAATGTGTCAACCTGAGGTGGGAGCCTTCAGTAGGGCAGTGAGGAAATCAAGTATATCATTTAGGATTCAGCTGCTACGGGACTTTCAGGGGTATAGATCCAGCAGAACTGGAGTTACTATTACTTGTTTATGCAGGAAAATCATCGTGATGTTCGGACTAAGAGAATAATAATTAATGCTTTGTGGTTATACCAACGAAGGGGTGCGATCAGTTGCATGTACCTCATTGTTATTGCATTCACGGGGAATAGCTAAACTCTAAGGAGTCATGGAATGCATGGGTTCGTGGAGAAAAGGGATGCAAATCAAGGCGCTCCCATGAAAGATTTAAGCGTAGCAGAATGCTATCGTATCTAGTTATAGGAAAAATATGAAGAATATGGTGCCACAGATACTGATCTTATTGTGTAGTCAAGTAGTGTGAAGGTCTCTGCTTGTATGTTTACCAAGTGCTCCCGTCTATACATTATTTATAAGTAGTCTAGTGAGGTATGGATATATTTTATCACTATCCTTCTATTGAATGTGTTCTGAGTATTTTGTAAATGAGAAATATAAAAGTTCCCTCATGGAATTAGTGACGGACTTACGGCTGTGTATTTTTAGTATAGAATGTTATTACAGCTTGGACTTTTCTAAGGCCTTTTTTATTTTACTCTTATGGCTTTTGCTGTAGCTTTCATAGTGTTTTAACCCGAAAAGTGAATACATAATATACAAATAACCAGCACATAGTAGGGAGACAGGTTTACGACGATGATTCAGTCCGACTTTGACCATTTACAAAGTCCCACTGAGTTTAAGCTTACATCTGTAAATAATCACTAAAAAGGTTTATTATCTGACATGTTATATTCAGACCCGGCATAAGGGCCCAGGCAAGCGTGGACACTATATAGATAGTCACACATTCACATAACAAGACATTGGAGGTTGAGGAGAAACGTTTTCTCACTGTCTTGAGCTGTGCCCATGTGACTATCTACATTACTCTTTCCCAGCTAAATATGTCACTGGTTCAGGGCGTAAACACGAAGGAAATATTTTTAAACGACCCACAACATGTTTAAAAATTTCCATACTTAAAGACAACCTACTTCAATACTGTCATGCCATGGTTACATTATTCACTAAAATAAGAAAAAGGCACAATACCGTGACTGGAACAATACACAAATCAGATGCCGTGCTCCTTCCTTAAGTGAATGTAACCTGACCTGGCTGGGTCGGGGCATTGGCTTAAGCCGGTGGGAGACTTGGACGTGCCTCGCATGGGCCAGTAGGCCTGCTGCAGTGTTCCTTCTTTCTTATGTTCTTCTTATGTTCTAAATAACCCGCACATAGGAGGGAGAAGCTTACCACGACGTTTCGATCCAAATCGGACCATTTTAAAAGTCACACTAACACACGAAGGAGAGGGAGCCAGTATATATACGAAAGGAGGACAAGACGTCCCTCCTACGTACGAGTTATTTGTGTATCGTTAACTTATTTGTTTTCCCGATTTACGTGGGAGTGAATCCGGCTCTGATAATGACCCAGATAATAACAAGCTAGAAATAATTGAAAAGAGTGACTGAGTGACCACACTCACTCCACTGAGACGACAACAGGGACACATGTGGTTAGTTGACCTTTTAAGTGAGTTGCATCCTTAGCGTGGATATGACACTAGCTGCCTAGCAGATGGACTAGTCATCATATAACTAAGGCTCTGGTCAGGAGATATTTTTGCTGATAAGCATAAGATAAGGTACGATTTGTTGGTATTTTTTTAACCCCGGGGGGAGGGTTAGCCACCCAGGATAACCCAAGAAAGTCAGTGCGTCTTCGAGGACTGTCTTATTTACACTGGAGTCCTTCAGTCTTGCCCCCCTCCCAAGGATGCGAGCCATAACAGTTGACTAACACCCAGGTACATATTTACTGCTAGGTGAACAGGGTCAGTAGGTGTCGAGTAACACCCAGGTATCTACTTGCTGCTAGATGAACAGGGACAGCAGGTAGAGACTAACACCCAGGTACCTACTTACTACTAGGTGAACAGGGACAACACTAAGGAAACACGCCCAACGTTTCCACCCGTGCCGGGGATTGAGTCACGGACACTCCGTGTGTGAGGCGAGTGCGTTGCCAACGGTGTGTCATTGACCGGGTTATTGTGTGACTGGAGGCACGTGTCATGTGACGAGAGAGAAAAAATACTCTATTATTGTCTAGTGAGCAAAGTAGTGGTGGTGTCCGGGAGCTAAGTGCACAGGTCTGTCTGACCTACTGGGCGCTGGCAAGGGTAAGGCACCACCCCACCAGGACAGCCCCCTGCACCACACGTGTGTCTGATGTATTGGGTATTTTGACATGTTTAAGTACGAAATTATTTACAAATATTATTTCTCAGTCCACAGCAGGACTCGAACCTGCAAACTCGGCATCAGAGTACACAGTACTCTGATGCCATCTTTACCGTACGAGTGTGAGATGAAAACCTGTTGATTTTAGTCACACTGGCAAGATTTCTGACCACAACCTTCTGTCTCAAGAACACGTAAGATGACAGGTGAATCTTACGAGGTTCTACATATATTCCGCATAAATTTAACTTTACTTTCCCATGTGCTTCTTGATTGTTCTTCAACTTCCAAAACGTCCTTTCCAATCTGGGAGCCCTAGTCAGAGACCAGGCCTATAGTTAAGATAATCCTCAGAGTCGCTATGTATGTATTTAGGTACAGGTATACATAAGTACTCTGGGAGGCCTAGTCAGAGACCGGCCCATAGTTAAGATAATCCTCAGAGACGCTATGTATATATTTAGGTACAGGTATACATAAGTACAACTATCATAAATAGTATAAATTACTAGCAGAACCCAAAAAAATGTCAAAGTGATTTATTTTCATTGGGGTCTTTGTAATATCTTGTTATTTAAACCTTAAAACTTAAAACAATAAGTAACTCAACTGTGTGAAAATCTATTACAATAAAAGGAGATATAAACCTTACCATGGGCTGGGATAGAACCCGCGGCCAGAGTCACAAAACTCCAGAATCTTATTGTAGCCAGCTGGCCCAGTGGCTAGCGCGTCGGTCTGGAGTTTTACGACTCTGATCGCGGGTTCTATCCCCGCCCGTGGTATGGTTTGTTTACAATCGTGTCATTACGATTTCATGAGTTAAAAGGAAATAAACCCTGAATAACGCATTGTGAGGTATTATATTAACATAAATGAGGATCAACTTACAATAATAGTTACACGAATGTTAGCTATACAGAAATAATTTCACTCTTTCTGCAGCTTCATTCTTTAGGTATGACTCAGGAAATCGTAATGACACGATTGCAAACAAACCATACCACGAGTGGGGTTAGAACCCGTGGTCAGTCTCAAAACTCCAGACTGACCCGGTGGCTAACGCGACGGTCTAGAGTTTTGAGACTCCCTGATCACGGGTTCTAACCCCACCCGTGGTTTGGTTTCTTTAGGTACATTTCAGGTGTCTTCCTGAACCGGCTCATGCTAGGATAAGCTTTGACATATCTACTCATGACCTCTTCAGCTGCTCTGTCTTACCCCAGAACTTCTCTTACTCGTTCATGTTAGC
Source organism: Cherax destructor (assembly GCA_009830355.1). Lineage (NCBI taxonomy): Eukaryota > Metazoa > Arthropoda > Malacostraca > Decapoda > Parastacidae > Cherax > Cherax destructor. The sequence goes on along the minus strand of WNWK01020871.1, from coordinate 264 downwards.
TCTATGTCCTAAAAAAAATTGTTTGTTTCGTGTTATTCAGACAGATTATTACGAGATCAACAATAAATTTACATTGCGTCTCCATGTACGTATTCTTGGATATATGCATTGATAGGTATGTAAATGTAGTTTCAAATGTTCAAATTTATAGTTTTTCGGTTGTTTTCTCGCTCTGTGATGATACTGTCTTCATAAGTCGCATTTTTCCTCGTCCGTCCTTAGTAATGGAGATTCCTAAACAGCAGTAATTTTTAGCTATGCTGG
>WNWK01020870.1:0-35051 GCA_009830355.1 Cherax destructor | reverse complement strand
CCAGAGAGGGGACACAGAAACAAGGGTCACAATTGAAAGTTGAAGACTCCTATGAGTCAAAAAGATGTTAGGAACTATTTATTCAGTCATAGAGTTGTCAGGAAGTGGAATAGCCTAGAAAGTGACGTAGTGGAGGCAGGAACCATACATAGTTTTAAGACGAGGTTTGATAAAGTTCATGGAGCAGGGAGAGAGAGGACCTAGTAGCAATCAGTGAAGAGGCGCGGCCAGGAGCTATGATTCGACCCCTGCAACCACAAATAGGTGAGTACACACACACAAAAAAGCACTGAATTGGTTGTAAGGGGTGCAAGTTATCTTAGTAAGACTGACAAACCTGTAGATGTTAGGAATCACATATTTAGTGCTCAAAAATCAAATGTGATTTCCAGCCACGTTAGATTCTGCAATAACTCGGCAAACTGGCTGGAAGCCAGAGTCATCGTGCCCTGGCTGGAAGCCAGAATCATCGTCCCCTGGCTGGAAGCCAGAGTCATCGTCCCCTGTTCCACTTGGCTTGAATGGAATATTGTAGAATCGGCAATTATAAAACATGATAAACATTCCTTATAAAATATTAGTGGAGGCTTATTCAATTAGACTCGTTTATAGTAGAGTCTATTATGCATAGTCTGAAGTTAGACTCCCATACGAATGCCATGGAATGTCTTCAGTGTTGCAATGCCACACGGAGGAATTAGGTTATATTTTACTGCTAGTTTTGATGGTTAGACCTGCGTCTGCCTCAGAATATTGTGGGATAGACCATCCATAGCATGTTGTGGGATAGACCATCCATAGAATGTTGTGGGATAGACCATCCATAGCAGTCTTCTGTTTGGATAAACCTCGGTTGTCTCTCATTTAAATGCTTCCCTATATGAATAATATCCAATACTGACAAGATAAAGCATTAGACACATGTACAACATCTGGGTATCTTTATTGTAGATGTGTCGCCCTCCAGTGGCTTTATCAATATAAATTCAAGGACATGACTGGAAAACAGTAGAACTATATACAAAGATGAGGGAATCAGTCCGTCAACCTTGGAGTTAGTATGAAGAGCACCGTAGACGTGGAGAAACTGGAGAACGTTGTTCTGTCTCTTGAGGCGGGAGAATGTGCTGAAGGATTTAATATCGGCTGACCGCAGTTTGGTAAATATTTCAATACCACTTGTCTCGTGGTTCCATTACTATATAAACTGCTTGTGGAGGCTGGTATTCAAACGAGAGGTGGTTGAAATTACCCATGGGCTTACCACAACCACGAGTGTCCTCGGATCACAAACAACACCTAGCGCAGCTGGGTGCGTGATCTTCTAGGATCACTGGTTTAGTGGTTAAGGCAATGTGAACGTTGTTCTATCTCTTGGGGTGGGAGAATGTGTCTTGTATCTATTCTCCCTGTCCGCAGTTTATATATATATATATATATATATATATATATATATATATATATATATATATATATATATATATATATATATATATATATATATATATATATATGCATATATATATATATGGACAACCACTATGAAAAATAGAGGAATTCCAAGCGATGTTACGCTACTGTGAGGTGTAGTCTTTGTTAGTATGATGTGACTGTGAGGTGTAGTCTTGCCCTTTATAAGCCTCCTTGTCATGTTTTTTTATAGTTCCTTGATAATGTGAGTAGTCACGAAAGCGCTTGGAATTCCTCTATTTTTTCATAGTGGTTGTCTTGCATATTTTGATATCACCTGTTTACTGGGATCTTTTTGCATGTATGTATATATATATATATATATATATATATATATATATATATATATATATATATATATATCAATAACAACACTGCAACTAGCCGAGGATTCGAACCCATGTCGTTTTCGCCTGTCTCATGGTGAGCGAAAATCACATGATGCTCTAACCCACAGGACCACGCAATCGTACAAGAATCAAGCACCCAGCAGAACTACGTGTTTTACCTTGATCCGATGACATACAGTAATTTCATTCTACTCCCTGTTTGGTATACTAGCCTCCATGAGGAGTCTACATATTATTGTAGCCATGAACGAGTGGTATTTAATCAATAACAACACTGCAACTAGCCGTATGTCCTCAGATCAAGGTAAAACACTTAGCTCATCTTGGTGCTTGTTTCTTGTAGGATTGCGTGGTCCTGTGGGTTAGAGCGTCATATGATTTTCCCTCACCATGATGCGGGCCAAAGCGACATGGGTTCGAATCCTCGACTAGTCGACGTGTTTTTATTGATTAAATACCACTAGTTTGTGGTTAATATATATATATATATATATATATATATATATATATATATATATATATATATATATAAATATGGTACAAAAGATTTGAGAGATACATTGTTGATATAAAGATGGCATATACAGTACACGAGGTGAGAGATACATGTCTAGTACATATTGTTACATCTTTGTCACTGATTATAATGCGAAAATCTCATCCAGCTCTTCCGAGCTGGTGCGCGTGCCCAGAATACAGCATGCATTACCCCTCTGAACAGCAGCGCTGAGTCGCTGGAACAGAAAACTAGCTGCCCTGGGATCCCTAGTTACCCTGTTGAGTCTTTTGCCCAGCTCCTTGAGGAACTTAGATGCACTCTTTCCCCATGAGCCAAGGGTCTCTGAGCCTATGGGAACAAACATATAATGATGGGCAAGTTCTCCATATTTTCTCGACTTCTGGGACTCCCTGAAGGTGGCAGCAGCCCTCCTTCCTCCCTGGTGTACTGGAGATAGGTATCAGCCAAGGTAGATGCACATGTGTAGTCCACACCACCTGCTTGCCGTCTGTCCAGGCTTGAAGGGTGATACCATCTGGACGCTTTTGGTTGCCATCAGATCTGCATAGTTGGGGTGGTTCCCTTACTGCTGGGCATCCGGCTGTTGTGAGGCTCCTCTTGATAATGTTATTAACCTCTTCATGTCTTGCAATCTTTCCCTCGGATTTACGACACACAAGACCATGGTACCCGAATCGGTCTGCTGCTTCACTGCCACAAATACACCTGTGTTCGGCGAGAATAGGGGCGGCAAGTCGAAGGGCAACACCAATGCGGATGGTCTGTGGGTCGAGGCGTGTGCCAAGGCTGGAGTTGGGAACAGCCAAAAGAAAGTCCCCTGCATGAGGAGCTCTCACTGCAAGTAGGCGGGCTCTATCCTTCCCTGACACACTCTGAAGCATTGCTGAGGCTATATTCTCTACTATTGGGCCATCCCAGTGCGACTGTTTGTAGTTGTTGGGGGAGCAGGCCTGGTTTCAGAGCCTGTTAGGTTATCCCAGATCCTGGCTCCATCAACGAACTTTTGGTCATGGATTCCAATCGTGTCCCTAAGATGTTCAGGGAGAATTGCTGCTACAAGCCCTCTGGATGCAATGCATGAAGACAGGAAAGCAGGTAGAGCAATCTGAGATGACTTGCGGACACCAATGCCTCCTAGTCTGACTGGGAGTGTAGCTTGGTCCCACTGCCCATCTTCTAGAGTAAGGTTAAGTACTTTAGTAAAGATCTGCCTCAGGATACTGTCATATTCGTGCAGTATAGGATTATCATATGAAGGAGCACATCTTAGGAAATATGTCAACCTGGGCAGACTCAAGCATTTTGTGAGGAGGTACAAGGCATCATGGTGTCAAGATTGCCTATTCGTTGTTCCATTCTCCTCAATTCTTCCAGTTTCTTCCTGAGAATTGTGTCAATGGCATCTCTTCCAGAGGTGCTCCAAGCAAGACACTATTAGTAGGGCAATGACTGTTGCTCCTGGTAGTTTTGATAGCACTGCATCTATCACTTGTTGATTGACTGATATGATTTCACATTTGGATGGATTCAGGATGAGACCCATTTCCTGTCCCTGTGTCATCACCTGTGTAAGATCATCTACAAGGGACTCCTTTGTACCTGCTAGTGTGCCATCATCCAGGAACCAGATGTTTAGCTCACTGGTCAGTCTTACTGTGATTTCCTAACTGCTATACAGAAGAGAAATGGTGCGAGAGGTCCCCTTGCTGGACACCCTCTGATGATGTGATTTCATGCTCTCCAAACAGGAGCATTGATTCCTTGCTATATCCAGCTGAAACAAAGGAAGAGACCTGGAAAATGTTCTTGTACAGCTGCTAATACTACGTCCCTTTTCAGGAGATTAAATGCATTCTTGAAATCTAATTTAACCACTGCATTGTCCTCAGGCAGGTTGTCGATATATGCCCTTGTTGCATGAACCGCTGCTTCACTTCCTTGAGAGACCCCAAAGCCAAGCTGGTTTGGTTGAAGCATGATGGCTGCCTCTGCGCGAATACTTCTGACAGCAGCTTTAGAAACGAGGCGGCGAAACGTGTTGCCCACTGCGATTGGCCTAATTCCTCCATCCTTCTTTTAAGGGCACAAAGTGATGCTCCAAAAAGAAGGTTTAATCTCGTCAGGAATCAGACCAGCCAAGGAATTGTTGACGAACCTTGTGATCTCTGACAGCAGTGTCCCCTGCAATCTCCCCGATAACTGGATTAACCATTTCCTTTAAATGTTGTGGCCTTATTCCAGTGTAACCCCCAGCAGAGCCGGAAGGGAATGACATTATTGCTTTGTAAATGTCGAGTCTTGCACAATCAGTGGTTCCACAGTGGGGACAGAGGTGTTGGAACTGTTGGTACCCTGGTTTCCCTGGCAGGGTGCTTTCCTCTAAGTGCTTCAGCAGTGTCAGCATCTCTGGGGGCAACTGTATCTTCACTGGTGATAATTCTGATTGCTCCCACTGTGTTGCCCTCTTCAATTTTCTTGCTCACTTGGACTCTGATTTTTCGCTGTCAGTGGAGTGAGTGGGGTTCTGCCTCTCCCATTTTTGTGTTGATGGGGAAGGGGAATGAGGTTATCAGCTCTAGGAAAGTCTCTTAAGGATTTAATGATCATTGAGGCTAGCCTCTTTCCCCTTCTTTCCGGCACAGCTAAGCAGACATTGCCAAAAAGTAGTAAGTTGTGCCATGCCTTGATGGTTGGTGGAGCATTTAGGATAGCAGAACCATCGTTTACTTTTATTAAGAGGTCTGTAAGTTTCCCAGCCGCGTGTGGACGGGCTGCTTTGGGAATATGTGTGAGTGTCCTGATACCTGTTGCTTTAATTGCTTCCAAGATATTATCTGATGAGATGAGATCTGTTGGAGTGGGTTCAGGTGCCTGAAGTGGCTCTGAGTCATCACTGTCCACAGGAGGACATCCTGAACCCGGGCAGCTGCCATGTTTACGGAGGAAACCATTAGAGTTGAGACAACGAAGCTGTAAACACGACCGACACTTGCCTCTCCTAGTATTGCCAGCCGTGCCATTTCCCTGGCTGCTTGCTTCCTCCTGACTGGCATTCATCTGGCTAGGTAGACTGTAGTGGAGTACGACATGCTGGGTGGGTAAGGTGCGTGGAAGGTAGTGAACTTGACCGTGGTGGCCTGGTAGGGCTTGAGGGGTGTCGCTGGGATTTGGGTGAGGGAGGCGCAGGTAGTTGGGTGGGGGTCGCCAGGGGAGAGGAGTGAGGGGAGTACACTACACATGGATTTTGCACTCTATATATTGTTCACACTGTCTTACAATACACACAATACACACAACATTATTTGTTTTCCATGTACGTCATGAAAGATGTGGGTATGTGCACTGTTGAACACCAGTGTCTTCCTTCACCACCTACACACAGCGCCTCTTCCCTCTCCCCTGTGGCGTGGGGGAGGAGGCACTGGTCACTCCCTCGTTAACATTAACCACACATTGTTTTTCCATAACATATGTCTCTAATTATTCCATGCATCGACACGTAATCATTTCTAGGTTAACTGGAAGCATGGCGCATGGTGCTGGAGGTAGATGTTTTTATGAGAGATTTCCGAGGTTTGTATATACGATAATCTTAGCCGGCACACAGTGTAGGCCTTATTCTCCCCCACCCACACTGGCCATCTTCCACACTACCACCACTCACCAACCTTCACAAACTGCACATCATTTCCACTATTTGCGTTGAAACGATGCACTGTAATGTTTTCTCACTGCACTGGAATCTTCCCAAAGTATTCACACTGAGTCCTGTTCAGTCTTAGATCTGGTCAGCCTCGTTGATCAGTACTTATCCTTGAAAATCCGCAGCTAGCCCGCCACACGTCTTGCCATGCCAGCGGCATGCTTCTTTCAACACGTCGGCCGTTTCCCACCGAAGCGGGGTGGCCCAAAATGAAAAACGAAAGTTTTATATATATCTATATCTTATATATATATATATATATATATATATATATATATATATATATATATATATATATATATATATATATATATATATATCTACCATGGCTGATACGTATCTCAAATACACTAGGGAGGAAGAAGGGGCAGCTCCCATTCAAGGAGCCCAAAAGTCGAGAAAATATGAAGAACTTGCCCATCATTATATGTTTGTTCTCATAGGCTCGGAGACCCTTGGCTCATGGGAAAAGAGTGCATCTAAGTTCCTCAAGGAGCTGGGCAAAAGACTCAATAGGGTAACTTGGGATCCCTGGGCAGCTAGTTTTCTGTTCTAGCGACTCAGCGCTGTTGTTCGGAGGGGTAATGCATGCTGTATTTTGGGCACGCTCCCCAGCTCTGAGTAGCTGGATGAGATTTTCGCATTATAATCAGTGACAAACATGTAACAATTTGTACTAGACATGTATCTCTCACACCTCTTGTACTGTATATGCCAACTTTATATCAACAATGTATCTCTTAAATCTGTTTTACATGATGGTAGGATTGCTGGTGTCTTTTTTCTGTCTCATAAACACGCTGGATAACAGGTATATCTAGCTACTTCTACTTACACTTTAGGTCACACTACACTGGCATACACATGCATATATATACATACACACATCTAGGTTTTTCTTCTTTTTCTTAATAGCTCTTGTTCCTTTTATTTTCTCTATTGTCCATGGGGAAGTGGAAAAGAATCTTTCCTCCGTAAGCCATGCGTGTCGTATGAGGCGACTAAGATGCCGGGAGCAATGGGCTAGTAACCCCTTCTCCTGTACAAATCTACTAAAAACGAAGAAGAAAAACTTTATAAAATTGGGTTGTCTGAATGTGCGTGGATGTAGTGCGGATGATAAGAAAGAGATGATTGCCGATGTTATGAATGAAAAGAAGTTGGATGTCCTGGCCCTAAGCGAAACAAAGCTGAAGGGGTAGGCGAGTTTCAGTGGGGAGAAATAAATGGGATTAAGTCAGGAGTATCTGAGAGAGTTAGAGCTAAGGAAGGGGTAGCAATAATGTTGAAGGATCAGTTATGGAAGGAAAAGAGGGAATATAAATGTGTAAATTCAAGGATTATGTGGATTAAAATAAGGGTCGGATGCGAAAAGTGGGTCATAATAAGCGTGTATGCACCTGGAGAAGAGAGGAGTGTAGAGAAGAGAGAGAGATTTTGGGAGATGTTAAGCGAATGTATAGGAACTTTTGAACCAAATGAGAGAGTAATTGTGGTAGGGGACCTAAATGCTAAAGTGGGAGAAACATGCAGAGAGGGTGTAGTAGGTAAGTTTGGGGTGCCAGGTGTAAATGATAATGGGAGCCCTTTGATTGAACTTTGTATAGAAAGGGTTTAGTTATAGGTAATACATATTTTAAGAAAAAGAGGATAAATAAGTATACAAGATATGATGTAGGGCGTAATGACAGTAGTTTGTTGGACTATGTATTGATAGATAAAAGACTGTTGAGTAGACTTCAGGATGTACATGTTTATAGAGGGCTACAGATATATCAGATCACTTTTTAGTTATAGCTACAGTGGGAGTAAAAGGTAGATGGGATACAAGGAAAATAGAATCAGTAAGTAAAAAGAGGTGAAGGTTTATAAACTAAAAGGGAGGCAGTTAGGGTAAGATATAAACAACTATTGGAGGATAGATGGGCTAGTGAGAGTGTAGGCAATGGGGTCGAAAATGTATGGGGTAGATTTAAAAATGTAGTGTTAGAGTGTTCAGCAGAAGTTTGTGGTTACAGGCGAGTGGGTGCGGGAGGGAAGAGGAGCGATTGGTGGAATGATGATGTAAAGAGAGTAGTAAGGGAGAAAAGTTAGCATATGAGAGGTTTTACAAAGTAGAAGTGATGCAAGGAGGGAAGAGTATATGGAGAGAAAAGAGGGTTAAAGAGTGGTGAAGCAATGTAAAAGAGAGCAGATGAGAGAGTGGGTGAGATGTTATCAGCAAATTTTGTTGAAAATAAGAAAATGTTTTGGAATGAGATTAATAAGTTGAGGAAGCCTAGAGAACAAATGGATTTGACAGTTAAAAATAGGAGAGGAGAGTTATTAAATGGAGATTTAAAGAGTATCGGGAAGATGGAGAGAATATTTGAGGATTTGTTAAATGTTGATGAAGACAGGAAGCTGTGATTTCGTGTGTAGGGCAAGGAGGAATAACATCTTGTAGGAGTGTGGAAGAGCCAGTTGTGGGTGTAGGGGAAGTTCGTGAGGCAGTGGGTAGAATGAAAGGGGGTATAAAGATAGAAATGTTAAAAGCAGGTGGGGATATAATTTTGGAGTGGTTGGTGCTATTATTTAATAAATGTATGGAAGAGGGTAAGGTACCTAGGGATTGGCAGAGAGCGTGTATTGTTCCTTTGTATAAAGGCAAAGGGGACAAAAGAGAGTGCAAAAATTATAGGGAATAAGTCTGTTGAGTGTACCTGGTAAAGTGTATGGTAGAGTTATTATTGAAACAATTAAGAGTAAAACAGAAAGCAGGATAGCAGATGAACAAGGGGGCTTTAGGAAAGGTAGGGGGTGTGTAGACCAAGTGTTTACAGTGAAACATATAGGTGAACAGTATTTGGATAAGGGTAAAGATGTTTTGTGGCATTTATGGATTTGGAAAAGGCGTATGATAGGGTAGATAGGGGGCAATGTGGCAGATGTTGCAGGTGTATGGAATAGGAGGAAGGTTACTGAAAGCAGTGAAGAGTTTTTATGAGGATAGTGAGGCTCAGGTTAGAGTGTGTAGGAGGGAAGGGGACTATTTCCCAGTAAAAGTGGGCCTTAGACAAGGATGTGTGATGTCACCGTGGTTGTTCAATATATTTATAGATGGGGTTGTAAGAGAAGTGAATGCGAGGGTCTTGGCAAGAGGTGTTGGGCTAAAAGATAAAGAGGCAAATACAAAGTGGGAGTTGTCACAGTTGCTTTTTGCTGATGACACTGTGCTTTTGGGAGATTCTGAAGAGAAGCTGCAGAGGTTGGTGGATGAATTTGATAGGGTGTGAAAAAGAAGAAAATTGAAAGTGAATATAGGAAAGAGTAAGGTGAGGAGGATAACAAAAAGAATAGGTGACGAAAGATTGGATATCAGATTGGAGGGAGAGAGTATGGAGGAGGTGAATGTATTCAGATATTTGGGAGTGGACATGTCGGCGGATGGGTCTATGAAGGATGAGGTGAATCATAGAATTGATGAGGGGAAAAGGGTGAGTGGAGCACTTCAGAGTCTGTGGAGACAAAGAACCTTGTCCATGGATGTAAAGAGGGGAATGTATGAGAGTATAGTTATACCAACGCTATTATATGGGTGTGAAGCATGGGTGATGAATGTTGCAACGAGGAGAAGGCTGGAGGCAGTGGAGATGTCATGTCTGAGGTCAATGTGTGGTGTGAATATAATGCAGAGAATTCGGAGTTTGGAAATTAGGAGGAGGTGGGGATTACCAAAACGATTGTCCAGAGAGCTGAGGAGGGTTGTTGAGGTGGTTTGGACATGTAGAGAGAATGGAACGAGACAGAGTGACTTCGGAGTGTATAAATCTGTAGTGGAGGGAAGGCGGGTAGGGGTCGGCCTAGGAAAGGTTGGAGGGAGAGGGTAAAGGAAGTTTTGTGTGCGAGGGGCTTGGACTTCCAGCAAGCATGTGTGAGCGTATTTGATAGGAGTGAATGGAGGCATATGGTTTTTTAATACTTGACGTGCTGTTGGAGTGTGAGCAAAGTAACATTTATGAAGAAATTCAGAAACCGGCAGGCCGGACTTGAGTTCTGGAGATGGGAAGTACAGTGCCGGCACTCTGAAGGAGGGGTGTTAATGTTGCAGTTTTATAACTGTAGTGTAAAGCACCCTTCTGGCAAGACAGTGATGGAGTGAATGATGATGAAAGTTTTCTTTTGGGCCACCTGCCTTGGTGGGAATCGGCCGATGTGTTAATAAAAAATAAAAATAATATATTTTTTTTTTTCAACAAGTCGGCCGTCTCCCACCGAGGCAGGGTGACCCAAAAGAAAGAAAATCCCAAAAAGAAAAAACTTTAATCATCATTCAACACTTTCACCACACTCATACATAATCACTGTCTTTGCAGAGGAGCTCAGATACGACAGCTGAGAAAAGTCCCTCCCAGCTGTCACTATCACAGACCCCTCCTTTAAAGTGCAGGCATTGTACTTCCCATTTCCAGGACTCAAGTCCAACTAAATCAATTAACTGGTTTCCTGAATCCCTTCACACAATGTTACCCTGCTCACACTCCAACAGATCGTCATGTCCCAAAAACCATTCGTCTCCATTCACTCCTATCTAACACGCTCACACATGCTTGCTGGAAGTCCAAGCCCTCGCCCACAAAACCTCCTTTACCCCTTCCCTCCAACCTTTTCTAAGATGACCCTACCGCCTTCCTTCCCTACAGATTTATACGCTCTCCAAGTCATTCTACTTTGATCCATTCTCTCTAAATGACCAAACCACCTCAACAACCCCTCTTCAGCCCTCTGACAAATACTTTTAGTAACTCCACACCTTCTCCTAATTTCCACATTCGAATTTTCTGCATAATATTTACACCACACATTGCCCTTAGACAGGACATCTCCACTGCCTCCAGCCTCCTCCTCGCTGCAGCATTTGCAACCCATGCTTCACACCCATATAAGAGTGTTGGTACCACTATACTTTCGTACATTCCCTTCTTTGCCTCCATGGATAAAGTTTTTGTCTCCACAGATACCTCAATGCACCACTCACCTTTTTTCCTTCATCAATTCTATGGTTAACCTCATCCTTCATAAACCCATCCGCTGACACATCAACTCCCAAATATCTGAAAACATTTACTTCTTCCATAATCCCTCTCTCCAATGTGATATCCAATTTTTCTTTATTTAAATCGTTTGATACCCTCATCACCTTACTCTTATCTATGTTCACTTTTAACTTTCTACCTTTACACCTTCCCAAACTCGTCCACTAACCTTTGCAACTTTTCTTTAGAATCTCCCATAAGCACAGTATCATCAGCAAAAAGTAACTGTGTCAACTCCCATTTTGCATTTAATTCTCCATAATTTAATCCCACCCCTCTCCCCAACACCCTAGCATTTACTTCTTTTACAACCCCATCTATAAATATATTAAACAACCATGGTGACATTACACAACCCTGTCTAAGACCTACTTTTACCGGGAAGTAATCTCCCTCTCTATTACACACCCTAACCTGAGCCTCACTATCCTCATAAAAACTCTTTACAGCCTTCAGTAACTTACTACCTATTCCATACACTTGCAACATTTGCCACATTGCTCCCCTATCCACTCTATCATATGCCTTTTCTAAATCCATAAATGCAATAAAAACTTCTCTACCTTTATCTAAATACTGTTCACATATATGCTTCACTGTAAACACTTGATCTACACATCCCCTACCCACTCTAAAGCCTCCTTGCTCATCTGCAATCCTACTCTCTGTCTTACCTCTAATTCTTTCAATAATAACCCTGCCATACACTTTACCTGGTATACTCAGTAAACTTATTCCCCTATAATTTTTACACTCACTTTTATCCCCCTTCCCTTTATATAAAGGAACTATACATGCTCGCTGCCAATCCTAGGTACCTTCCCTCTTTCATACATTTATTAAACAAAAATACCAACCACTCCAGAACTATATCCCCCCCTGCTTTTAACATTTCTGTCATGATTCCGTCAATTCCAGCTGCTTTACCCCCTTTCATTCTACGTAATGCCTCACGCACCTCCCCCACACTCACATCCTGCTCTTCTTCACTCCTAAACGATGTTGTACCTCCCTGGCCAGTACATGAAATTATCCTTCCTCTTTTCATCGACATTTAAAAGTTCCTCAAAATATTCCCGCCATCTACCCAATACCTCCAGCTCCCCATCTACTAACTCCCCTACTCTGTTTTTAACTGACAAATCCATTCGTTCCCCAGGCTTTCTTACCTTGTTTATCTCACTCCAAAAAAAGTTTCTTGTTTTCAGCAAAATTTCTTGACAGAGCCTCTCCCGTTCTTTCATCCGCTCTTCTTTTGCACTCTCTCACCACTCTCTTCACCTTTCTTTTACTCTCCATATACTCTGCTCTTCTACTAACACTTCTGTTTTGTAAAAACCTCTCATAAGCTACCTTTTTCTCTTTTATCACACCCTTTACTTCTTCATTCCACCACTCACTCCTCTTTCCTCCTGCACCCACCCTCCTATAACCACAAACTTCTGCCCCACATTCTAATACTGCATTTTTAAAACTATCCCAACTCTCTTCAACCCCCACTACTCCTACTTGCACTAGCCCACCTTTCTGCCAATAGTTGCTTATATCTCACCCTAACTTCCTCCTCCCTTAGTTTATACACTTTTACCTCTCTCTTACTTGCTGTTGCCATTTTCTTTTTTTCCCATCTACCTTTTACTCTAACTGTAGCTACAACCAAATAATGATCGGATATATCCGTTGCCCCTCTATAAACATTTACATCCTGAAGCCTACCCATCAACCTTTTATCCACCAATACATAATCCAACAAACTACTTTCATTACCTGCTATATCATACTTTGTATACTTATTTATCCTCTTTTTCATAAAATATGTATTCTTATTACCAAACTTCTTTCACAAAGCTCAATTAAAGGCTCCCATTTAATTTACCCCTGCCCCCAATTTACCTACAACTCCCTCCACAACATTTTTACCCACTTTAGCATTAAGATCCCTAACCACAAGTACTGCTCACTTTGTTCAAAACCCCCCCAGGCACTCACCAACATTTCCAAAATCTCTCTCACCTCCACTTCTCCTCCCTCCCGGTGCATAAACACATACTATAACCCACTTTTCACTCCAACCCTTATTTTCCCTCCATAATCCTTGAATTTATACATTTATAACCCCTCTTTATCTGCCATTACTATTATTCAACATTGTTGCCCTCCTTCTTTAGCTCTAACTCTATTTGAAACACCTGACCTAATCCCATTTATTTCTCCCCCACTGAAACTCTCTTACCCCCTTCATCTTTGCCTCACTTAAGGCCAGGACATCCAGCTTCTTTTCATTCATAACATCCACAGTCATCTCTTTCTTATCATTCGCACAGACCACGCACATTCAAACATCCCACTTTGACGGTTTCTGCTTTTCTTTTTAGTAAGTTATACGGGAAAAGGGTTCAGTTCATTGTTCCCAGTATTTTAGTTGATTTTACAACACGCATGGCTTACGGAGGAAAATTCTTATTCCACTTCCTTTGATAGAAAGGAAAAGCAATAAGAACAAGAACTTTAAAGATAAAACCCAAAGAAAACTCAGATAAAATTTATACATAAATGTGTACATGTATGTGTAACGTGACCTAAGTGTAAGTAAAGTAGCAAGACTCCGAAATCTTGCATGTTTATGAGACAGAAAAAAAGACACCAGCAATCCTACCATCATGTAAAACAATTACAGGCTTCGTTTTACACCCCACTTGGCAAGGGACGGTAGTACCTCCCTGGGTGGTTGTTGTCTCCCAACCTACAACGGTAGAAAATCCGGGTAGTTGTTCTAAACCACTACCACAGGACGGTAGTACCTCCCTGGGTGTTTCTGTCTACCAACCTACTAATGAATTGGGAACCTCAAGCTTAACTTATTTTTATGGATAAATCTCTTTCATATAATTTAAACATTACTTAAAACTCGCAATTATACAAAGGTTTTCATGACATATTTGCGTTACTGTATAGTTTTTTTGATAACGAACAATGCCCTCTCAATGGCTCTATACGTCAATTTAAATATAACCAGATATCATATGAACAACTTTAAACAACTTTGGATTTCTCCTCATGAAAAAAATTTTGTGGATGGAAATTTAAATTATTATTAAAAAAAAGATATATTTCATGGAATTCTTTTTTTTTCATCAGGTGTTTCATGCACATCCCTTACATAATGTTTCTGCACATCCCTTACATAATGTTTCTTTACATCCCTTACATAATGTTTCATGCACATCCCCATAATGTAATCCCAACTACACTCACGGAGTTACTTTAACGTGTATTGTTAAGAAGTTACTAAAACTTACATGCATGTTCTTATTACTAAAATTAATACTTAGTGCTTACCTATATATTAATAATACTAGATTACTTGTACATTCAGCTAGATTGTCTGTCCCAGTCACACTGTTATCTCCCCTATCGTGTAGCAACTAAGGGGGGGGGGCAGCACCCCCCCTTTAGCTGGGATCTGAGAACTCTTTCTTTTCCTCCAGCGTGCAGAAGGTAGGGGGTCAAAGAGATAAGATAAGGTTTTCTTCCGATTTTTGAAAGGTTACCCAGGATAACCCAAGAAAGTCAGTGCGTCATCGAGGACTGTCTGCTTATTTTTCCCTTGTGGTCCTCAATCTTGTCCCCCCGGATGCGACCCACACCAGTCGACTAACACCGGTACCTATTTGCTGCTAGGTGAACATGACAATAGGTGTAAGGAAACACGTTGAAATGTTTCCACCTCGCCGGGAATCGAACCCGGGCCCTCCGTGGTGAAAAACGCCTCTGGTTTCCATTAGCAAAATGGGGAGGATCACATTTTATGCAAAAATTGCAGACTAACTAAGCAGATTTAATTACAGCCAGATAGGTCGTGGTCATCAAACATTCCAGTAGAGCAGTGGGCGTCAATACCTCCCCGACACTTTCCAACAAGCCTTGCTAATTTCCAACACTTTCCCAAGCCCCGCTACTTCCCCGACACTTTCCAACAAGCCCCGCTACTTCCCCAACACTTTCCAACAAGCCCCGCTACTTCCCCGACACTTTCTAACAAGCCCCGCTACTTCCCCAACACTTTCCAACAAGCCCCGCTACTTCCCCGACACTTTCCAACAAGCCCCGCTACTTCCCCAACACCCAACAAGCCCGCTACTTCCCCGACACTTTCTAACAAGCCCCGCTACTTCCCCAACCTTTCCAACAAGCCCCGCTATTCCCGACACTTTCCAAAAGCCCGCTACTTCCCAACACTCCCAACCCCGCCCCGACACTTTCTAACAAGCCCCGCTACTTCCCCAACACTTTCCAACAAGCCCGCACTTCCCGACATTTCCAACAAGCCCCGCTACTTCCCCAACACTTTCCAACAAGCCCCGCTACTTCCCCGACACTTTCTAACAAGCCCCGCTACTTCCCCGACACTTTCCAACAAGCCCCGCGATAATATTCATACTTATGTTTTCCTTAGAAATACATACCTTCATCTCAGACATCTTAAAAATGCAAATATTTAAGCTCTTATGGGTGTTCAGTTAGCTGGTATGTCTCATTAAAGTGGAAATCAGGAAAAGAGAAATCAGTTCCCTTACATAATCACGAAGTGTTGGCCGGTGTGCGAAATTTCTCCAGGGGGGGGGTATTAGCCCCTTCAGCCCTTCCCCCTCAACCCATGCTATCAGCCCCCAGGGGGGCGGGTGCCTTTTCTTCATGATCAACAGTTTAATTTGTAACACATGTTCTCCAGCATGTCATTAGCCACGGCATGCAAGAGACCAGTGTGGCCACATTTTTGCAAGAGACCAGTGTGGCCACATCGTGAAAAGGGGCCAGTGTGGCCCAGTGTGGGTTAACGAGAATATTTTCTTATCGTAGAAGGAAAATTAAGGGAAAACCCCACTTACTTCATTTCAAGTTAATGCTATCATAAACCATGTCTATGCCCAGACAACAAGAAATCAAGCATCTTACATTTGCATCATGTTGCAGTTTGGCAAGGAAGGGAAAATGCTGATTTTGCGATCCTTTTGTGTAGCTATAGACGCCCGGGCAGCCGCTGCTGGAGAGGACAGATTGCTTTAAAACCTGGTACAGACAACCCCGTGTTCCACGCTATAAGACCGGACAAAGACAAAAATTGGTGCGGGTGTTATTGTCCCTTTCGGGAATATATTCGGTAGAAAGTTTGCAGAGAAGTGTGCTCAGCTTCCTGTAGTGACATTGCTGTGAAAAAAGACAAATTTTGAAGAACAGCAGTGTAACCCATTTTGAAGTTCCCAAATTTCCCGACGGGGAAGACAGTGGAAATTTTCAAAGGACACTTCTGCTGCTATCAAGTCACCCATATCGTCGTAAATGCCCACGCTACAAGGGAAGGTAGGTTTCAATCTCTTGTTGAACAAAGGGCTGCAGTTCTTGAGACACAAGGGGATTGAAACTGTCCTGTAGACGGCAGTAATGGGAAGGGATATCGGGTTCAAAACCGTAAGTGTAGCATCAGCACTCAGTTTCTGAGCAATCTGAAATAACACCCCTTTGGGGTAATTATACCACCTTCTTATCCTCTACAGCCCAAGGGATTGAATTGGCAGCTCAAATCAACGATTTCCCGGGGATGACTTCGAAGACTTGAGCTGCCATTCAAGCTAAGTACCTTCTACAGTCCTTATCTTAATTGGTTTAGCTTGTACCCACAATTCCCTGCAGCCGAGGCCCATGTTTTATAGAAATTTGTCATCATTATTTCACCCATATAAGGGACCTGCACAACAGAAAGATCATCCCCAGTACTAGACTTCAGTCAGCAACACCTTATTCGACAAAGCGAGTGACAAAAAACCCTTGGTGAAGATACCTCGATCCAAAATGTGTTTCTGTTCTGTTTTAAATTCGCCGGTATAATCGCCCGGGCCCCGGGCCTTTTCCAAAGGTGGCCCGCCCGGCTCCCCCGTCGAGGGCTGTCTCAGACTAATGTTTGCCTGGGACCATCTGTCCCCAGGCCAGCCCCATTCCCCGCCCCTCACGGGGCTCGTGGGAGAACTAGGCCCCGGGCTCCACAACCCGTTATCTTCTCCCCTAAGGGTGAAACATTCAGTGATTAAATCATGTGTCTCTGTGTCGCTTATTCATCTTCGATCATTGGGGAGAAGTCGAGCAAAGATACAGTTTCGAAACTATCATAGTTGTCCTTTGCAAAGGATGCATTGCTAATATTCTCCCTACTGTGGACTTATCCACGTAAGGGGCAGTATGACCTGTCATTTTTTTCTGTTCGTCGAATTTCTTTCATTTTTTTTTTTTTACATAGAAGTGTTTTAGTTTGTTTTAAAAAAAAAATTTAATAAAAGTCCCCAAAAACAACTGAAAAAAATATTTACTGAAAAAAATTTATGTCAGGATGTTTGGGGATCCCGGGGCCTATATGTCACTACGTAAAAAGGGTTTTTTTTTGGGGCATGGTACCGAAAGAACAATGCTAATACGATTTTTTTGAACCCCCTTTTCCCGTAAACATCTTTCTTAATTCCACAAAAAAAAAACATGTAACTGTTTGAATTTGAAAAAAAAATGCCTTTTTTAAATAAATCCCAAAATATTTGGAATATTTCCAAAAGTGGTTCTTAAAAAAAAAAAATCATATTTTTCCCCTTCCCCTGAATATTATTTCATTTAATCAAACGTAAAAAAACACCCCAAATAAAATAAGTCAATAACTTACTTCCCCGATATTCGCCTGGAAAGCGCCTGGAACGGCGCCGGCCACCCGCCCGGGGGAAA
Source organism: Cherax destructor (assembly GCA_009830355.1). Classification (NCBI taxonomy): domain Eukaryota; kingdom Metazoa; phylum Arthropoda; class Malacostraca; order Decapoda; family Parastacidae; genus Cherax; species Cherax destructor. The sequence goes on along the minus strand of WNWK01020870.1, from coordinate 17,171 downwards.
ATTTTTTTTTTTTTCGAGAAAAAAATTTATCTTTCAATGTTTTCCTTTAAACTAATGTTTTAGTGTATTTACCTCCCCAAAAAACCGTTTTCTTCTCACAAACCCCCAAAAACACGTTATTTAAAGGGGAATCTTTTTCCCTATTGCTGATGGAGACCGCGCTATATTAGGGCTCATTTTTTTTTATGCTGGAGCATATAACATGTTTAATGTTATTTATAGTGTTTATTATTTCTTTTTTGATCAATTGTGATAGATAAATAAGCCGTAGAATTGATATTAGCATAATAATGAAATAATATATTTTAACAATTGGATATGCTGAATATTGAAGACAAATAAAAAACTTAAATTAAATCAAGTTTATAAAATTGCCAAAACAGTGTCCGAATATCTTGCTCCCCAATTTTGTCAAGGGGGAACCAAAGCAGTCATAGTACTGGGGGGGAGAACACAACTTTGTAGTTCCCACAGTCAGTGGCCAGGCTTCAAACACCTTTTATTGTACAGCAAAAAGGAATGGAAAGCTGCCTGCACATGTCAAAGCCAGTCACAGCATGAGCCAGTTCAAGAAGAGAACCAAAAGTACCTAATAAATGTAGCGACAGAAAGGGGGGAATGATTTTTATTTTAGTTAACACAATGTATATGTAAATAACTCTATTTACCTTATTCTAGTATACATATATCCTTTATAATATAATGACTATATATATCCTACAATGTAAAAATTAAGGAAAAAGGGGTCCCAATGGAAATAAGTCCTCTGTCTGACTTTTGGGTTATCCTAGGTTCTCTACGCATATGCTGCTATTTTTATAATCTATGTAAATGATTTGTGTATACCTGAATAAACTTACTTACCTCTCAGAGCGAATTCTGCTGATCAGCAAAAATTAATCGTTCCTGATTGGCTTAGCTCGTATAACTCCGCCCCTCTTTTTATGCCTCGTAAATTAATATTAGAATGAATAATACACGAAACGAAAGAAAAAAAAAAAAAATTTAAAAATATAGGGGGTGAGAGCAGGCGAGCTGCGCACTTCGCCGTCACCATACATGATAAAAATATAATTCCTTGTAGAAACGTCATTACATTGAGTCTTGTACCATTGTGTAGCCAAAAGTTTATTTTTCTATAAGATTAACTCAATTTTCATAATTTTTGTTTTTTTTTGCTCCGCTCGGAGCAGGGCTTGGTGCCCCTTTCCACGCATCGCAAGTTCAACTCATGAACAATTGATTGTAGTTGAGTGTTTGAAAAAACTCTGAATACCCGGCGAGTTGAATTTAGTAGAAGTGAACACTAGTGTTCAAACATTCTCGTTTGACTCATTATTTCTACATCGTTCAAAGGAAGAGTAAAGTCATCCTCCCTTCAATCTCGGTGTCACCATGGGTACAATACAACCCCAGGTGATTTTCATCAAACTCTTTTTTTCCATTCCGCTGCAGCAGAAGGGCATATGGATGGGGTTGATAAGACTGACCAATTGACACCGTTGGGGTTATGCCGGGGTTTCCCCCAAACCCGGAAACTCGCCCAGACGTTCCAGGTGACAACCATGAAACAGAGGAATTTTATAAGTCCTTAGGTCAGGTTAACCCCCACAGCTCAATGGGACCAAAATACCCCGCATCGGAGGTGATCCCCAGACCTGTGCCTGCTGGAGTTCAGGCTGCTACCAATAAGTGCTTTTTTATGGTCATGTATTGTCTTTAATGCATTCATCAGTGAAGAATCCCACACACATGATGTTCTATAAAAAAAAAATTGCTCTGCCTTCATTGTAATTGTTTATCAGATACAAATTGATAGCAATTCTTTTTAAGTGAGACTCATAGTACAGTCAACATTTTCAAATTTTTGAAGACTATTTTATAGTTTTTTTTGTCATTACCCGCTACTTTCCGGTACTAATGACTTCTTTATTCTTTTTTTGATTGCTGGTTTTTCCCGTCTTCACAGACGTTACTTTTTAAAATTTTTTCCGTTAAAGGTTTCTGTGTTCTAATTAGACTGCTACAACCTGAAATACACTGACATAAACAAATTCCAATGTTACTATTAATTCTGCAATTTTACTAAGTATGAATGACTCATTATAGCGTCATTATAATTTATTTGATTAATGTAACCACTGTGCATGTTCGGTTGGGGCGGCTCCCCGTTACCCTCAAGGGGGGCCTTTTTAAAGGGTACCTGATTTTTTTTCTTTCCTTTTTGGGTTTTTTCCCCCCTAACTCGAAAATTACTTAGTAAAAAAGGGCCTTAAATTTTCATTAGTTTTTAGGTTAAAAGGACCCAAAATTTTTGGAACAGTTGACATGTTGAAACAGTACAGTACGCTGCTAGGGACGAAATTTTAAGGCGTCTGAAAAAATGCCGTGTTAATGGGAGATTTTAACTTTAGACAAATTGATTGGAACAATGTAACAAAAAATCTCGAGTCTAGTGACTTTCGATACGATTCAGGATTGTTTTTAAAAAGTTTGTGACAGAACCAACTAGAGGAAACAATCTGCTTGACTTGGTTCTTGCCAACAAGGAATCACTAATTAAAAATCTTGAGGATAATGATGAGTGGCGAAAGGTCACACATCATAGTTTTAATATATCATGGAATTACCCAAAAACTGCAACCAATCCTGTCCCATACTTCCCCCTAGGCTGATTTGTGGTGAGTACCTTGCTGGGCTAATTAACGACCTGACTATGAGTCAGGTAGGTGATGTTGGTTGCCAATATGACGTTTTTCGCATAGGTCTAGTTGCCCAAAAAACTTATTTCCAAGTGGGGGGAAAATTGGTTAACCAAAAAAAGATAGGTAACCAAAAAAAGGGATATTAGGTGTATAAAAAAAAGGAGGGGCAGTTAAGAAATCAATATATTCAATTAAAAAAAAAAAATGGGGAAAAGGAAAAGCTTAAAAAAGTTATGACAAAGGGCATGGGATTGAAGACTAACCCCAAAGGTTTCTTTCAGGTATACAGCGTAAGATTAGGGACAAGATAGGCCCACTCAAAAGTAACTTAGGTCAGATTACTGACAGTTTAAGGAAATGTGTGTTTTTTTTAACTCTTCTTTCCTCTCGTTTTTACTCAGGAAGTACACGAAATTCCAGAAAAATTTTTAATTATGAAACAGGACGGTAATAAACTATTCAATTGGGGAATGGACATGGTCCTCAGATAAATAAATTAAAACTCAACAAACCCTGGGCCCCGATGAGCTGTTCGAAGGGGTTTTTTAAATTAATATAAAGAGGACTTAGAAACCCTTTTTGGCTAATCTTTTCAATTTCACTACAAACTGGCATAGTGCCAGTCAATGGAAAAATGACAAATGTAACCCCTATTTACAAGGCAGGTGACAGGTCCTTAGCTTCGAACTATAGACCAATAAGCCTTACCTCCACAGTGGGAAAATTTATGGAATCAATAATTGCTGAGGCAATTCGTAGCCATCTTGAAAGGCATAAATTGATTAATAATCTCAACACGGTTTTACAAAGGGGGTTCCTGCCTTACGAATTTACTAACTTTTTCACCAAGGTATTTGAGGAAGTAGATTATGGTAATGAATATGATATTGTGTATATGGACTTCAGTAACTTTTATGGTTCCCATCAGAGGCTACTGAGGAAAATTAACACATGGAATAGGAGGATTTTTTTTTTTTGGGTAGAGGCATGGTTGAGAGATAGGCAGAGTTTGCATCAGTGAGGAGAAATCAGAGGGGGGGGACGTCACGAGTGGTGTTCCACAGGGGCAGTGGGGCCCTTTTTTTTTACAATTTTAAAACGACATTGAGGGGGATTAAATAGCGACACAAGTAAGTTTGCTGATGACACCAAATAGGCCGCCCCAATTATTCTAATGAGGACATTAGGCACCCCCGGAAGTTTTTAAAAGATGATGCAGTGGTCGGAGTAGTGCAATGATTTTAAATAGACAAATGCAAAGTTCTTAACAATGGACAAAAAATATCCATGCCACATATAAACTAAATAATGTAGACCTTAATATTACTGATTGCATAAAGGATTTGGGCGTTCTGATTGCAGTAATCTAAAACCATGACGACAGTCTACCTACCTGCCTGGAGTCTACATGGAGGGTATTGGGGGAATAAACCCCCCCCCGCGCCCATGTCCACGACCAGGCGTCCCGGGGGATCAGGCCTTGATCAACTATTCTGTTACTTACCCCGTAATCCAACGTACGAACCCAGCCCTTCTGATCCGGCACCGACAAGTATCGGCCAGCCCCTCTTAACGGGCCAGGGGCCCTTTTTTTTAATTTCCCCCCTTATGCATGGTGGGAGGCTTTGAACAGTCTTGGGCCCCAGACACTTAGTGCACCAAAGGCGCCCTTTTTTTTCATTGGGGTTTTTGCACACCTCCCAGTTTTTTACATTCGTGGGGAGGATTTCTGTGCAGACCATTCCTTCTAGGTTTTCCAAGTGTAGATTATAATTCTTGCCTGGGGTTCCGTGAGAACAAGTCAATGCTTCCAAGGTTCCCGTAGTTAAGGTGTTTGATGGAACTGATATGTGCAGTGAAGGTTTCTCTACACTCTCTAGATCTGCAATTTCACCTGCTTTGAAGGGAGATGTTAATGACAGCATTATTCAAGCCTAGGGAGAACAAGTGATTTGAAAAGGTCAACATTGGCTTGGCATTTTTATTTTGAAAGTTCTCATTATCCATCCTATCATTTTTTTTTCAGTTGTGATTATGGAATGGGTCTGAAAGTGAGAACCTCAGACATTACCACTCCCAGGTCCCTCAGTGTATAAGTGTTCGCAAAAAGGAACAGAATCCTTCATATCAGGGAACATAAATAATAGGAGTCCTCAGGTTGTTCTTCAACTCTATATATTTTGGGTTAGGCCTCATCAAATTATGCTGCTCAATTCTTCCGTATTACAGAATGAATATAAATGCACTGGAAAACGTACGAAGGAGGATGAAAAAGTTGATCCCTTAAGAAATCTTCCCTATGAAGATAGACGAAGCCTTGAATCTGCACTTAGAAAGACGTTTTGATTAAGGTAGGATATGATTGGTAGTAGGTAGGTGCAGAAAAAACTCAGGTAGGTACTCCCCCCCTACCAAATAGGGGAAAATAATCCAGTAATTTTTTTTCATGATGGTAGGATTACTGGTCTCTTTTTCTGTCTCATAAACATGAAAAGGGTTTGGGGATGTCTTGCTATTTACTTACCTTAGGTCACACTACACATTCATGTACAAGAAAATAAAAAAACCCCTTTGGGTTTTCATCTATTTTTTCCTAGTTCTTTATATTTCTGTTTTCTCCAGGGGAAAAGGGGGCAGAATTCTTCCTCTGGCTTTCGTAAGAAGCGACTAAATGCCGGGGGCAATGGGTAAACCCCCTTTTTTGTATAAATTACAAAAAAAAAGAAAGGAAAAAACATAAAATTGGGATGTCTGAATGTGCGTGGATGTAGTGCAGATGATGAAAAATGATTGCTGATGTTATGAATGAAAAAAGTTGGATGCCGGCACTAAGCGAAACAAAGCTGAAGGGGTAGGCGGGTTTTAGGGGGAAAATAAATGGATTAAGTCAGGAGTATCTGAGAGATTAAACAAGGAAGGGTAGCAATAATGTTGAAGGTCAGTTATGGAAGGAAAAGAGGGAATATAAATTTTAAATTCAAGGTTATTTAAAATAGGGTCGGTGCGAAAATGGGTCATAAAAGTGTGTATCCCCCTGGAGAAGAGAGGAGGTAGAGGAGAGAGTTTTGGGAGATGTTAGCGAGTGTGTAGGAACTTTTGAGCCAAGGAGAGAGTTATGGGGGTGGGGACCTAAATGAAAAAGTAGGAGAAGCATTTAGGGGGGGGTGTGGTAGGCGTTTGGGGTACCAGATGTAAATGATAATGGGGAGGATTTGATTGCTTTGTATTAAAGGGGGTTTTTTTGGGGGGTAACACATTTTTTAAAAAAAAAAAGGATAAATAAGTATACAAGATATGATGTAGGGCAAATGACAGTAGTTTTTGGGGACTACATATTGGTAAATAAAAGACTGTTGGGTAGACTTCATGATGTACATCCACAGATATATCAGATCCTTTTTAGTTGCACAAGTGGGGTAAAATTTAGATGAGATACAAGGAAAAGGAAACAGCAAGTAAGAAAAAGTGAAGTTTATAAACAAAGGGGGAGACGGTTAGGGTAAAATAAACAACTGTTGGAGGACAGATCGGCTAGTGAAGTATAAGCAAGGGGTAGGGGTATGGGGTAAGTTTAAGAATATAGTGTTAAGTGTTCAGCAGAAGTTTGTGGTTATAGGAAAGTGGGTGCGGGAGGGAAGAAGGCGATTGGTGGAATGATGATGTAAAGAGAGTAGTAAGAGGAAAAAGTTAGCATAAAAAAGGTTTTTACAAAGTAGAAGTGATGCAAGGAGGGAGGAGAAAAAAAAAAAAAAGGTTAAGAGAGTGGTGAAGCAATGTAAAAGGGCAAATGAGAGAGTGGGTGAATTTATAAAAATTTTGTTGAAAATAAGAAAAAGTTATGGAGGAGTTAAAATGTTGAAAAGCCTTGGGAAAGAAAGGTTTCCCCAGTTAAAAATAGGAGGAGAGTTATTAAATGGAGATTTGGGGGGTATCGGGAAGATGCAGAAATTTTTTGGGGGAATTGTTAAATGTTTGAAGACGGGAAGCTGTGATTTCGTGTATAATAAAAGGAGGAACAACTTTTTATAGGAGTGAGGAAGAACCAGTTGTGAGTGTGTGGGAAGTTCTGAGGCAGTGAGTAGAATAAAGGGGGGGTAAAGCAGCTGAAATTTATGGGATAAAGATTGAAATGTTAAGGCAGGTGGGGATATTTTTTTGGAGTGGTTAGTGTTTTATTTAGTAAATTTATGGAAGTGGGTAAGGTACCTATGGATTGGCAGAGAGATGCATGTTCCTTTGTATAAAGGCAAAGGGACAAAAAAGATTTAAAAAATTAAAGGGAAAATTCTATTGAGATACCTAGTAAAATGTATGGTAAGTTATTATTGAAAGAATTAAGAGTAAAATGGAAAGCAAGATAAAATGAACAAGGGGCTTTAGGAAGGGTGGGGTGTGTAGACAAAGTGTTTGCAGTGAAAGGTGAACAATATTTAGATAAGGGTAAAGAGGTTTTTGGCATTTATGGATTTGGAAAAGGCATATGATAGGGTGGATAAGGGGGGGAAAGTGGCAGATGTTGCAGGTGTATGGAATAGGGGTAGGTTAATGAAAGGGGGGAAAAATTTTTTGAGGATAGTGAGGCTCAGGTTTATGTGGCGAGAGAGATTATTTCCCAGTAAAAAAGGCCTTAAAGGGATTTTGATGTCACCTGGTTTTCAATATATTTATAGACGGGTTGTAAGAAAAGTGAATGTCTGCTGGCAAAAGTGTGGCGTAAAAAAAAAAAATCTAACACAAAGTGGGGGGTTTTCACAGTTGCTCATTGCTGATGACACTGTGCTTTTATTTCTGAAGAGAAGTTGCAGGGTTGGTGGATGAGTTTTAGGGTATGTAAAGAAGGAAATTAAAAGTGAATGTAGGAAAGAGTGAGGTGATGAGGATAACAAAAAAAAAAATACCGGAAGTTGGGGATCAGATTGGAGGGAGAGGGGAGGAGGGGGAATGTGTTCAGATATTTGGGAGTGGATGTGTCAGTAGATGGGTCTATGAAGGATGAGGTGAATCATAGAATTAACGAGGGAAAAAGGTGAGTGGTGCACTGAGGAGCTTTTAGACAGAAAAAAAAGACATGAATGTTAAGAGTATAGTTATACCAACACTCTTGTATGGGTGTGAGGATGGGTTGTGAATGTTGCAACAAGGAGAAGGCTGGAGGCAGTGGAGATGTCATGTCTGGGGGGAAAGTGTTGTGTGAATATAATGCAGAGAATCCGTAGTTTGGAGATTAGGAGGGTGGGATTACCAAAACTATTATCCAAAAGCTGAGGAGAGGTTTTGAGATGGTTTGGACATGGGAGCTGGAACAAAATAGAATGACCGGGGGTGTATAAATTTGTAGTGGAGGAAGGGGGGAGGGGTCAGCCTAGAAAAAAGGTTAAGGGGTAAATGAGATTTTTTTTGCGACTGGCTTGGACTTGCAGCAAGCGGGGGGGGGGTTGTACGAGTGAATGGGGGCAAATGGTTTATAGGACTTGACGTGCTGTTGGAGTGTAACAAGGTAACATTTATGAAGGGGGTTTAGGGAAACCGGCAGGCCGAACTTGATTCCTGGGATGGGGGAATACAGTGCCGGCACTCTGAAGGGGGGGGGTTAATGTTTTTTTTGTGATGGTGTGCATGCCTCTGGCAAGAAGTGATGGTGAATGATGATGAAAGTTTTTTTCCCTTTCGGGCCACCCTGCCTTGGTGGGGGAAAGGTCTATTTGTTAATAACAAAAAAAATTGAGGTTTATAAATGGAAAATAAATAAATAAAGGGAATGTTGCATCTAAAAATATCTAGCCAAGACAGGACTCGCAGCAATGGTTTTAAGTTGGAGCATTGGTTTGGTAATAGAGTTGTGGATGAGTGGGGAAAAACTCCCCCGTACCGTCATAGAAGCTAAGCGTTGTGTAGTTTTAACAATGGTTGAAAATACATGAGTGGGTGTGGGGGGGTGTGAGTTGGACCTGACTAGCTTGTGCTAATAATGCCGTGCTTCTTCATTAAGTAGATGTGGTCTGACCTGACTAGGTTGGGTCATTGGTTTAACCCCCGGAGGAAATTTTGGACCCCCCTGGGGGCTAGTGGCCCCCAGTGTTCCTTTTTTTATGTTCTTGTGAGGGTTATCGTTTTTTTTAATTGTGTAAATTGAAAAAGAAATCTGATTTTACCAGACTGATCGCCTTGCTCGACTCACTTCTCGTGTGTAACAGCAAATTAGCCAGGGGGGGGAAGTGGGGTACGTTTTAGAGTCCTTAGATATAAAAGTAAACTCACTGCCAAACACTGCAAACTTTGCCAACCCTGCCTTAATCGACAGTGGAAAATTGGAGAAAGTGAAGCAAATATTTTTTTTTATTTTTGAGTCTAAAAATAAAAAAAGATTTAAATATTTATCTTAATTGAGAGGCGAAGTTTAGTTGCAGTGAGTTAAGATTCTCCAAGAATTTTTTTGCAATTTCTTACACAAATTTAAACAATTTGTTTTTTTTTTTGCGTCTAAAGAAGTTGTAAATGAATGAAAAATTTACATTTTTGGGGATAAACGTTTCCAACAGTTTATTATTTTTTTTTTTTTTTTTTATTTTTATATATATATATATATATATATATATATATATATATATATATATATATATATATATATATATATATATATATATATATATATATATATATATTTTCTTAAAATTTTCAGCTAAAAACCCCAATTTCTCAATTTTTGCATAGGGGGGCGTTTCCTTTTTCATTCGCCATATATACAGCTTCTTTAAAAAAATAATTGGCCACCTATATGCTACTTTTTATTATTTTGTAAGCTGCTGACTTGGTCTTTGGCACCGGGTTTTTTGAGTCAGCTGCTGGCAATGGTGTGGGAGGCTGAGGTGCTGCGACTCTCCACTACAGTCAGTGTAGTCATTACTTTTCGTGTTCACTTACTGTAGATATTTTCGAGTTGTTGAGTCCTATTCTGACTTTGTATCAGGTCAAAAAATTCACATTTCTAGATTTTAAAATTTTTTGGGCTAGACTCGGGGAAGTTGTGGACAAGGTCTTTTTTAACTATCAGAATTAATATTTCTCCAGGTTTTAATATGACTCATAGAGTATTAAAGTGTCAGTGGTGGTAATGCCAGCGATGGAAAAAAGGGGACAAGGTGCTAAACCTTCCTGTTTTAATGACCTTAAGCATAGATTTCAAAAAAATTTTTTTTTTATGATAGGTTAATTATTTATTAACGAAACATTATTTCAGTAATACTAAGTTTTTAATTAAAATTTGAATGCTTTTGTTACTGGTGTGTAGTCCCGATAAGAGGACTTTTGTTACTTTGGGGGAGTCCCCCATAAGAGGACTTTGTGTTACTGGGTGTAGTCCCTGATAAGAGGACTTGTGTGATTTGTAGTCCCCCATAAGAGGACTTGTGTGTTACTGGTGTGTAGTCCCCCATAAGAGGACTTTTTTACTTTTGTAGTCCCCGATAAGAGGACTTTTGTCTGGGTGTAGTCCCTGATAAGAGGACTTGTGGTTACGGGTGTAGTCCCCCATAAGAGGACTTTGTGTTACTGGTGTGTAGTCCCTGATAAGAGGACTTGTTTTTGGTAGTCCCCCATAAGAGGACTTGTGTGTTACTGGTGTGTAGTCCCTAATAAGAGGACTTGTGTGTTACTGATAAGAGGACTTGTGTGTTACTGATAAGAGGACTTGTGTGTTACTGATAAGAGGACTTAGATTGTCTCACTAATCAGATTATCTAACTTGTCAGCTTTGTTATTAAATTCTTTGGTCTTTATGTGATCACTATGCTGTCATGTGTGCTGACACAGCAGTGTGAAGCTATGTCATGTGTGCTGACACAGCAGTGTGAAGCTATGTCATGTGTGCTGACACAGCGGTGTGAAGCTATGTCATTTTGCTAACAGGGAAGCTATGTCATGTGTGCTGACACAGCAGTGTGAAGCTATGTCATGTGTGCTGACAAGGGTGTGAAGCTATGTCATGTGTGCGACACAGCAGTGTGAAGCTATGTCATTTTGCTGACCGCATGTGAAGCTATGTCATGTGTGCTGACACAGCGGTGTGAAGCTATGTCATGTGTGCTGAAAACAGTGTGAAGCTATGTCTGTGTGCTGACACAGCAGTGTGAAGCTATGGCATGTGTGCTGAAAAGCAGTGTGCTATGTCATGTGTGCTGACACAGCAGTGTGAAGCTATGTCATGTGTGCTGACACAGCAGTGTGAAGTATGTCATGTGTGCTGCGCTGTGAAGCTATGTCATGTGTGCTGACACAGCAGGGGCTACGTCATATGTGCTGACACAGCGGTGTGAAGCTATGTCATGGGCTGACACAGCAGTGTGGCTATGTCATGTGTGCTGACACAGCAGTGTGAAGCTATTTGTGTGCTGACACAGCAGGGGAATATGTCATGGGGCTGACACAGCAGTGTGAAGCTATGTCTGTGTGCTGACACAGCAGTGAAAAGCTTGTCATGTGTTTGACACAGCAGTGTGAACTATGTCATGTGTGTTGACACACGGTGAAGCTATGTCATGTGTTTGAAAGCAGTGTGAACAATGTCATGGGGCTGACACAGCAGTGTGAAGCTATGTCATGTGTTTGACACAGCAGTGTGAAGCTATGTCATGTGTGTTGACACAGCAGTGTGGCTATGCTGTGTGCTGACACAGCAGGGGAAGCTATTATGTGTGTTGACACAGCAGTGTGAAGTATGCCAGGGGGTTTTTGACACAGCAGTGTGAAGCAATGTCATGTGTGCTGACACAGCAGTGTGAAGCAATGTCATGTGTGTTGACAAGCAGTAAAAAGCTATGTCATGTGTTGACACAGCAGTGTGAAGAGCCATGTGTGCTGACACACAGGTGAAGCTATGTCATTTGGGGACACAGCAGTGTGAAGCTACCATGTGTGCTGACACAAGTGTGAAGCTATGAACTATGATGGGAAAGGGGGAAGAAAAAAAGTGGCGGCGGTTTTACATGTAAAAGAGTTTCCTCTGTCCTTAGAGGACCCACAGACGGAGACATGTACTCTGGATGACGTACATAGAGGCCCACAGACGGATGTTTTACTCTGAGATGACGGACTTTGGGGGACCCACAGACCCATGACATGTACTCTGAGTAGGACATAGAGGACCCACAGACGGATGATTTTACTCTGAGATGACGGACATAGAGGACCCACAGACCCTGACATACCTGAGATGAGGGAAAAAGAGGCCCCAACGGATGACATGTACTCTGAGATGACGGACATAGGGCCCCACAGACCCAGCATGCCTGAGATGAGGACATAGGGGCCCCCACAGACCCATGACATACTCTGAGATGAAAATAGGGGCCCCCACAGAGGATGACATGTACTCTGAGATGACGGACAAGAAACCCACAGACCCATGACATGTACTCTGGTGACGGCATAGGGGCCCCACAGACCCTGAATACTCTGAATGACGGACAAGAGGACCCCAGACGGATGACATGTATGGGATGCGGACATAGAGGACCCACAGACCCTGACATGTACTCTGAGATGACGGACATAGAGGACCCACAGACCCATGACATGTACTCTGAATGACGGACAGAGGCCCACAGACTCATGATTTTACTCTGAGATGACGGACATAGAGGACCCACAGACCCAGTTTACTCTGAGATGACGGACATAGAGGACCCCAGACCCATGTTTACCTGAGATGACGGACATGAGGACCCACAGACCTAGAATTACTCTGAATGAAATAGAGGACCCACAGACCCATGATTTTACTCTGAGATACGGACATAGAGGACCCACACCCCCTGATTTTACTCTGAGATGACGGACGAGGCCCAAGACCCATGATTTTACTCTGGGATGACGGACATAAAGGACCCACAGCCCATGACATGGACTCTGAGATGACGGCATGAGGACCCACAGACCCATGACATGGACTCTGAGATGACGGACATAGAAAAACAGACCCATGACATTCTGGGATGACGGACATGAGGACCCACAGCCCATGACATGTTTTTGGAGAGACGGACATAAAAAGACCTATGACGTACTCTGAGATGACGGACATAGAGGACCCACACCCCCAGACATTCTTGAGATGACGGACATAGAGGACCCACATACCCATGACATGTACTCTGAGATGACGGCATAGAGGACCCACAGACCCATGACATGTACCTGAGATGGACATAGAGGACCCACAGACCCATGACATGGACTCTGAGATGGGACAGGGGAAAACAGCCCATGACATGGACTCTGAGATGACGGACATAGAGGACCCACAGACCCATGACATGTACTCTGAGATGACGGACATAGAGGACCCACAGACCCATGATTTTACTCTGAGATGACGGACATAGTTTCACCTTCAAACAATAATGGGGTTTTTCCCGGGGAAAACTCTCATCTCACTAAGAAAAACCCAGAATTGAAGGCCATGTCTCCAATACTAACCCCCAACAGAAAATCTTCCTCAAAAAAAAAAATTTTTTGTGAGCCGCTTTCAGCTAGTGTACGCTGCTGTTTCAAAGATTTTCATCATTATTGTACTCGATATTAAGTCTAATAAACGTTAATTACTATTGGTTGTTGACAGTGATGGTGATGGTTTTTCACACACTAAGTCACTGGTGACAAACTACACCATGGAATCAAAACCCTATTTTGAGAATGACGTTAAAGCAGTTAAGAACAATGTTAAGAAATTTATGACAAAAAAATGAGGAATTCCTTGATCCGCACCCTTGTCACCTTTATGGACAATCCTTCATAGAGTGTACTGTATATATTTGGGGGGTTCCCCCAGTGTATATCATACTCACCACGCTCATCTCAGTCCACTATATGAAAATATATAATCATACTTAAGTAATGTTTTCGAAGTCAGATGTGGCTAATGGAGGGGGAAAAATGTAGTGAGGTCACTATTAACTAGAGTCTATTGAACTTGGTGAATAATAAATCATACCCAACACACTTTCACAGTTTCCACCCAAAATAACATTTAAAAAATTCCCAGGACATACAGGACCCCCTTTAAAATAAACCAAAATTCTCTCATTAAAAGTCTTAACATACAACCAAGACTGTCTCTCTCATTCACATGTTTAACATACAACCAAGACTGTCTCTCTCATTCACATGTCTTAACATACAACCAAGACTGTCTCTTTTTTAAAAGTCTTTAAAATACAACCAAGACTGTCTCTCTTATTCACATGTCTTAACATACAACCAAGACTGTCTCTCTCATTCACATGTCTTCCCCTTTTCACTACACCCCAAATCAAACTTCAACCAAATCAATTGTATCTTCATAAACCCCCTATCCACCCACAAATAGTCGTCAGTCCTCGACAAAATCAAAAAACCTTATACTCAGCATCCTGATCCACACTGACAAACCTTCCCACCAACACTATAGGTACCACAATTTTTCTACATCCCAACACACAAATAACTCAAAAGACAGACCAGCCACAATAATCATCCATTGCTCACCCAACTCACAGTCGTGTGGAAAATTAACCCCCACTAGAATCTGTGGTGAGGCTGATAAATCAACCCCCCCCAATACGCAGACGTGAGTCAGTCACTTGCATCATATCAGAAAAACACAGTCATTACACAGACGAGTCAGTCACTTGCATCATATCAGCTACACATACAGTCACTACACCCAAACGACCACTAACCAAATGATCTGGAACCCCAAAAAAACTTTGAAACATCACTATCAGAATTTAAAAAATTACTCTTTTTCTCAAAAAATATACCGTTCATAACCGAGTTGGGGGTTCCCCAGAAAAAACCGATTTTAAACCTCAATATACAACGATGTGACAAACTTTTAAATGAGGGGGAAAAATTGTCAGGGGGGCAGATGGAGGGATCCCGTCTCTTTTGGCATAAACCCCGCTGATCCATAGGGGGTGGTTAAATCAGCTGATCCATAGTAGGGGGTCATAAATCAGCTGATCCATAGTGGTGTGGTCATAAATCACTGATCCATAGGGGGTGGTCATAAATCAGCTGATCCATAGTGGTGTGGTCATAAATCAGCTGATCCACAGTGGGGGGGGGCATAAATCAGCTGATCCATAGGGGTGTGGTCATAAATCAGCTGATCCATTGGTGTGGATAAATCTGTCGACCCAAAATGGTGTGGTCATAAATCAGCTGATCCATAGTGGTGTGGTCATAAATCAGCTGATCCAATGGTGTGGTCATAAATCGGCTGATCCATAGTGGTGTGGTCATAAATTGTCAGCCTATTAAAACTCGTAGGGACGACCAAATTCTAAAGATTTAGTTCATAATTAGTCCGTGATCATTAAAGGGGGTTTGAAAATTGTATAAAAAGTTTGGTCCCCAAAATTATTAAGGATAAGTCTGATGAAATAATATAAGATCAACGCTTCGACCCCGAACACTGGGGGGGCCCCCGGGCAAAGAAAATATCCATGTATCACATATGCCATCATAGCCATGTATCACATATGCCATAAAACCATGTATCACATATGCCATCATAGCAATGTCACATATGCCATCATAGCCATGTATCCATTGCCATCATAGCCATGTATCACATATGCCATCATAGCCATGTATCACATATGCCATCATCCCCTGTTACATATGCCATCATAGCCATTTTCACATATGCCATCTACCTGTATCACATATGCCATCATAGCCTTACATATGCCATCATGCCATTTTCACATATGCCATCATAGCCATGTATCACATATGCCATCATAGCCATGTTACATATGCCATCAAAAAGTATCACATATCCCATCAGGCAGACCAGATAAAGTTTGAGATAAAAGGAATAATGGTAGGACGATAGTGGTTAACAACGAACTGAAAAATTTATTGCCCGTTTTTACCGGGTTTTAAAATAATAGAATTACAGTGAAGTAGATGGAAATTGTTGTCATGAAGGATTGCTTCCTCCTTAGTACTTGCAAGACCTTGTTATAACTATAATGGATCATGTAATACCGGGGTCATCGCACCACTTCTGATGTTAGTAATCTAACAATGACCATTGTTGAAGTGAGTAATGTAACCGACGGTTGAAGGAGTAATGTAACACTGACAGTTGTTGAAGTGAGTAATGTAACACTGACAGTTGTTGAAGTGAGTAATTAACACTGACAGTTGTTGAAGTGAGTAATGTAACCGACAGTTGTTGAAGTGAGTAATGTAACACTGACAGTCTCTTGCAATATCGTTCAGTGTTGATGTCAACTGCTGTGTCAGTTCTGTAACAGTGACCGTTGCTGAAGAAGTTTTTCTGCTGCTGATACCGGAAATAAAAGGACAAGCCGACATCTGTTATGAACACTGACCACAGCTGTCAGGGAAAGGTAACTCTGGTAACTGCTGAGTTCAGTAAGAGCTCACTGAAAACTGATACCAGTAATGTAGCACTGACTACTGCTGTTTTTTGGTTTGACTGATACCTAATGTAGCATGACTACTGCTGTGTTTGTGGTATTGACTGATACCAGAATGTAGAAAACACTACATCTGACACATAAATGCAAAAGTAACTAGAGCTGACACCATAAATTCAAGTGTAATTTTTTCCCCTTACTAATCAAAAAAAAATATTAACACGGAACTTTTAGATGATGCCCCGGGTTTGTGTTGCATCTGTTACTGCACTAAATAAATAAATAAACCCAAAGCATATGCATGTTTGCTCACCTTGCCTGAAGCGTCAGTGATGAACGGGGTCCACCTCCCCTGAAGAATGGGGAGTCTGCATCCCGACGATGGGCTCCACTAAGGGCACCTTTAAAAATCTCCAGCTGGTACCGGAAGACTGCCGTACGTCACCTACACCTCAGGAGATCACATGATAGAATGCGTCTTCCACTTTTTGACAAGTGCTCAACCTGTCTTGGTTTCTTAATTTTTGACAGTCGGACACCGCTACAAATTTCAGCAACCAGTGTCATGCGCTAACTTTGCCGATCGTTAGCGCACTCGCCCACACTGATATCCGGGGGTTGAATCTCCTCCGGTACGGTTGGAAAATATTTGGGATGTGTTTCCATAAGACACCTGCTGTCCCTGTCCCCCTTCACCCATCAGTTTTTAAAAGGGTACCTGGGGGTTGTCGACTGGTGTGGGGGGCATCCCCGGGGCAAAATTTTGGAAATGCTCAGCATAACAATCGGCTTTCTATATAGTAGTATGTCTTTTTGTCAGCTAGGACTGTATACCATGTACTTGTAGTAAATAAAGATATTATTATTATTAGTAGTAGTAATTTAAAAAACTCCGTTCCAAATAAGTTATGTATACTAAACATAAGTCTGGCTATGGGCCAATATTTAAAAAAATTTCTACTCCCCCCCTTTTTCTACCACTACTTCCCCCCCTTAATACCACTACTTTCCTACTTACTTCTACCACTACTTCCCC
>WNWK01020869.1:0-35052 GCA_009830355.1 Cherax destructor | reverse complement strand
GATGCTTCGTTCAGTTATTGCTGTGATAGTGACACCACTGTGAGTGATAGGTGACACCACTGTGGTGATGAGTGACACCACTGTAGTGATGAGTGACACCACTGTAGTGAATAGTGACACCACTGTGAGTGATAGTGACACCACTGTAGTGATGGTGACACCACCATGGTGATAGTGACACCACTGTAGTGATAGTGACACCACTCTGTAATTGATGGTGACCACTGTAGTGATAGTGACACCACTGTAAGTGATAGTGACACCACTGTGGTGATAGTGACACCACTGTAGTGATAGTGACACCACTGTGGTATTCGTGACACCACTGTAGTGATGGTGACACCACTGTGAGTGATGTGACACCACTGTAGTGATGGTGACACCACTGTAGTGATAGTATTGACACCACTGTAGTGATAGTGACACCACTGTGAGTGATGTGACACCACTGTAGTGATAGTGACACCACTGTAGTGATAGGTGACACCACTGTAGTGGTAGTGACGCACTGTGGTGATGGTGACACCACTGTAGTGGTAGTGACACCACTGTAGTGATAGTGACACCACTCAGTGATAATTGACATCACTGTAGTGATAGTGACACCGCTGTAATTGATGGGGTGACAGCCAACCTGTACCTGGTGTAAACATCAGCTACAATAAATATCTTGGTAATGCTCATATGTTATTTTACAATTATTTGCTGTGTAAATTAATTTTGAATGCCAAAAGTTGCAATTCTTTTACCACAAATTTTGGAAGGTAGTATCTCTTGGGCCGGCAGTAGTGTAACGAACAAGTTTTACTAAAGGTTATTGACACGGCAGTGAGGTAGTGACCAGTTTATTTTAGATTAACCTATAAACGTTTATTTACCATATGGACCATTTGAAAATAGACTTATGCGATAACTCTGACAATGCTTCAATACCCGTTTTCGTTTGAATATCGGCTGCCATTCAGTTGTTTTAGCCTTTAGTTAGGTTAGACAAGGTATGTCAGGAAACAGGACAATTTTTTCCTGACGAGGGTCTTAGTTCTATGATGATACCGCCACTAGAGCTTTGGTCGTCTGACCGAGCCTTCCACTGGCTTACCCATCCACCCCTTTAAAAATTATGGTTATAATTGCGACCATTACATCAGCACCTATTTCAAGCATTCAGATTGCATGATGTAAATATTTCATTGACATACCTTTGATGAGTTTCAAGAGTTTTCTACTCCAGAGCCCCGTCCTTGGGTCAGGCTCGTTTCCAGCAATATGATACCTTTCAAATTATTAAATTCATACAGTGCCTGGAAAAAGGGATGTGTAGTAAGCAAAGATTTGAATTGTGAAAGGAAGGGTAGCTCAACATGTGAATCAAGAGCTCTTCGTCAGCATTAAGGCATTCTTCCTTTTTCCTCATACTTTAGTGTCCCATGGTTCGGTCCCTGGCTTGGTGGAAATGTTGGCCCATGTTTTAGCTGAAGCCTGGTGTCCCTGTTCACTGGCAGTAAGTAGGTATGTACCAAGATTGTTAGTCAGCTGGTATGGGCTGCATCTTGGGGGACAAGATTGAAGGACCCCAATGGAAATAAAAAAAACAATATACAATGACGCACTGACTTTCTTGGGTTATCCTGGGTGGCTAACCCTCTAGGTTAAAAATCAAAACAAATATTATCTTTCTGTACGATGCTTGGCGTTCACAGAGTGAGTAAAACAAAAGATACAATGAATACTGTGTAACTCAGACAGTGAGAGTTTGAACCCAAGTCTGCCAGTGCTCTCCACCCAGGTCTGGTTTAGCGCTTCTATTTGATTATAATAATAATCACCAGGTCGTTCACTTGTTTACAGTCTTGTTATTGCGATTGTTACAGTCTTTTTATTCCAGCTATTCACAGTACAGCCTCTCCTCCTTAACAATGGGTTCCATTCCTAAGACCCACGTCAGTAAATGAATTCGTACATATAAAATATTAATTGCAAGAAGATACTAGCATGCCTAGGCATTTCGGGCAGACTAATCCTAATTCTTACTCTATATTGACACAGGTTATGGAGCAGTACATTTTAATATACATTATTCTTTATGTATGCAGTAGTATAAAGAACAAAAAGGCACAATAATGTGACTGTAACAATACACAAATAACCCACACAGAGGGAGAGAAGAGCTTACAATGATGTTTCGGTCTAACGGACTATTTACAAAGTCACACGGTGTGACTTTGTTAATAGTCAAGCCAGACAAAACATTGTCACAAGTTCCTCTCTCCTATGTGAGGGTTATTTGTGTAATGCAGTAATATAATTCTTGAGGAAGGGCTCCTGGTTAGGATGCAAGCTTATTTCTCTCTTGCCTCATACACTCTCTGATATTGATACAGAAATTTCATATAAGCCATCATTCTTTTCTTTGTGCAATGCTTAAGAAAAACAAAATTTTTCAACAAATCGGCCATATCCCACCGTGACGGGTGACCTAAAAGAAAAGCTAAAAATTTCTCTCATAATTATTAATGTGTACAGGAGGAAGGTTATTAGCCCTTTGCTCTTGGCACTTTAGTCGCCTTTTACGACACGTATGGCATATGCAGGAAGACAAAACAAGAATTACTATTGTTATTTTCTACCCTTTTTGGATACGTCTTTCCATGCATTATATACTGGACGTATTTTGTGTATAGTTGATATTTATATGATTGTGAGCAAGAACAGTAGCCCCTTCTCTGTATGAATTACTACGTATAAAAAAACTTATTTCTTTTGGGATTTACTGCCTTTGTAGGAGACGGCCGGTGCTTTGAAAAGTAAATTATGATTTGAGATATATTATTTACCTGTATTTGGTAATCTGCCAAACTATATTTTATATACTTGAGATAATATTTCTGTCTTTCAGTCTCATTGTTTGTGGGCTCCTCAAGCACATTATGCCTTTAAAACGCATTTCACCAGAAGTCATACATACAGTGTCAAATATTTCACCAAAATGTCCAGGTAAAGTTTACTTTTTATTCAAAGGCATTACTTTTTCTGTGTATCTCATTTTTTTTCAACAAGTCAGTAAATCTCCCACCGAGGGCAGAGTGACCCAAAGAAGAAAATTCCCAAAGAAAATACTCATCATCATTCTACGCTTTCACCTCACTCATACATAATCACTGTCTTTGCAAGGCGCTCCAGATACGACCTTTGAGAATAAGTCCCTCCCAACTGTCATTATCCCAGACCCCTCCTTTAAAGTGCAGGCATTGTGCTTCCCATTTCCAGGACTCAAGTCCAACTAAATTAACTGGTTTCCCTGAATCCCTTCACAAAAATATTACCCTGCTCCCACCCCCAACAGCTCGCGTCAGGTCCCAAAAACCATTCGTCTCCATTCACTCTATGCTTACATCACACATATGCTCGTGGCATCTCATCTTTAGTAATTAGTGATAGTCTGAATGATGGTGAAAGTGGTTCTTTTTGGGTCACCCTACCTCAGTGGGAGATGACCAGCGTCTATTAGTGACCCTTTATGTATGCTGGGAGGCAGTTGAACAGTCATGGGCCCCTGACACTATTGTGTTGCCATCTTACCGTGCTAGTGGCACCTGCGCTTTCATTGGGGGATGTTGCATCGTCTGCCGAGTCTTTTGCTTTCGCGGAATTGATTTTCGTGTAAGTTGGTACTAATCCCTGTAGGATTTTCCAAGTCTATGATCATGTATCTCTTCCGCCTGCGTTCTAGGAGTACCGGGTTTAGGAACTTCAGCGTTCCCAGTAATGAGGTGTTTTATCGCAGTTATGTGTGCCGTTAAGGTTTCTCTGTACATTTTCTAGGTGAGCGATTTCCTGCTGTGACGACCTGAAGAGTGTCATATGGGCTTTGCATCCCTAGTTTTTGAAGGTTCTCATTATCCATCTTGTCATTTTTCTAGCAGATGTGATTGATACAATGGTATGGTCTTTGAAGGGAGAGATCTTCCGACAGGAGGTTTGAGATATGGCTGTTTGGAGTGACATCGGAACTGTCGTATCTGGGCGCCTCTGCAAAGACAGTGATTGTGTGAATGATGGTGAAAGTATTGAATTATGGTGAAAGTGTTTTCTTTGTTGGAGTCACCCTGCCTCAGTGGGAGGAAGGCCGTCGTGTTGAAGAAAAAACATAAACATGTACATGCACATATAGTGTGACCTAAGTGTAAGTAAAAATGTGAATGCCTGTTATCTTGTGGTTTAAAGGGACATCCAAGCCAGCACTGATGTTTCTCCCAGGTCCCATCACAGAGATGACACTGCCTCACAGCTGCAGATTCAGCCTTACCCATCTCCTGATATCTCAGGGCTGCCTTCCTATAACCAAGAGATTCAAACAGGGAAAATAACCATACATCACAAGAGGGGCCATAAGCATTAGGCCTGGTAGGCTGCATCAATAATGAATGTGTTTCCATAGAACAGAAGTTAATAAACACCTTTCTCTAAATATAGTGTTATATTTGTAACTTTAATTTTTAATAAGGTGGACTGGTAAGCCAGCGAAAGTCCTTGGCCAGATGACCCGAAAAAGCTCTAGCGGTGGAATTATTGACTTAGACCTCCTTCAGGTCATAATTGTCCTATTTCTTAACAAATCTTTACCTAACTGGGCTTCTTCTTCCTCAGCACATGAGCCATCGTATGTAAAATGAATACTCATTTTAGACCAATATATTTACTTACAGTACAGCTGCCCTAAAAACCTGATAGTATATTTCCATAAATTTGTGTCACTACTTGCCTTTTCATGGCTAACCTATGTGTAGAGCAAACTGTCACAATGCAAGGTTTGCTCTGCCACCCACATGTCTTTTTCAATTCTGTCAACTTCTTGGGCATGAGGTGATAATTGCAAGATGGGAACTGACACAGTACAAGAATTAGATATTTGTGTTTTTGATGACTACTAATGTGTTATATAGAACTAATATATGGACTTGTGATATGGAGTGAAAACTGGGCAATAATTATTGAGACAATTGTGCTCATTTCCGAGGAATCTAAGTAAGTTTTGACATACAGTTGATATGTGCAAATGTGTGGCATATTTTGAAGTTCCTTTACATAGAGAATTCCATTATATCTTTCATATGGCTGAAATTTCAACAAAACTTGTCATCTAATTCCTCAGCACTGGCTTACCTATCCTGCATGTTGCTTTGATAATGTTATTGAATGTTGAAAAATCTATATTGCTGTTATATTGTGGGTGACTGGCTATTCATTACAGAGCACTGAAATATGTGTCAGAATTTACTGGCTGGGCGTGCCACAGATGGAAGAACTATATTTTCATTGTCTTTTCCTCCTAGTGGATTTCCTTCTTTAAGGCAATACCGTCTAAAGAAAATACTGTATTGCCATATGAATTTTTTAAACCAATACTGTAACACTCCTCTTCTTTCAGTGAACCTCCTTCAAATAAAGAAGCAAAGGTTGGGCGTTACAATCTAAACGAAATCAATAATACAGTGGTACCCAGTTATACAAATCGGAATGCCGTTACCAGGGCAGATTTGTTCCACAAGAGATAATGTAAATTAGATTAGTCGTTTCAGACCCCCAAAAATACACCTGGCCTTACAGTAATACATTTTACATAATTGTTCGAGTTGGGACCAGTACGAGAAGTCGGGGTACCACTGTACTACCATGGATTACATCATGGCTGGCATGGAGGAGATTCTAGGCCAACACGGAGACTTCTTCCTCTGGGTAAGCTGGGAGTTATCCATATTAACAAGGATTAAGACATTAACAAACTAAATGTAAAATAAGGTTACAATCTCAAATCTTTTATTTCAAAATTACGAATACGGCCCTGCTGCTAATACAGCATTTTCACTTATACCCATTCTTCATTTTTATTCAAACTTCCTAGACTATATTCACTACAAGCTAAGGACAAAATTTTTTTTAAGGAATGTGTGTACTGTATATGCATTTTTTAGGCCTAGCTCTATTGCTCACTTAATATATGATAGTGTAAAAATGTTATCAAGCTTTTTATAATTTACATTATTCCTTATGGGAATAAATTCGTTTAGTAACAGCACTTGAACAGCATTCTGGAACGAATAAATAACGCAAACCAGGGTTACCTAGCAGCATCTTGGGGATGGGAGGTCAGGTTTGATCTGAAATTGGTGAGTTCAATTCCTTGCACCCCAGGTCCATAACAAAAAAGGACCTTCCTTGATGAGTGTAGTTGATGAGAGATCCAAACTTGGCAGTTGGTTCCTATGACAAGCTTTGTTCAACAATTATTGCTAAGGGTTTGGCCAATTGAAGCTTACCTTTTTTTGCATAGGGGTGTTGATCATTGAAATGAGAGCAGTTTCTAAGCATTTTGTTTAAATTTGTCACCTTCCCTAATAACTAAGTTTGGCTTCTGACCATTTCATTAAATGATTGTGAATTCTTACATTGGATGCAAGCATTTAACTTAGTTGCAGTACTGGTGACTTGTGTTCATTCCTTACATATTGTGGGTCTCTAGCAGTTTCTCCACATATACTCTACTACATCCTCCACTATTTTCTAACAAGTCAGTAAATCTTATCGAGGAAGGGTGACCCAAAGAAAAGAAAATGCTCATCATCATTCAACACTTTCACCTCACTCATACATAATCACTGTCTTTGCAGTGGCGCTCAGATACGACAGCTGAGGAATAAGTCCCTCCCAACTGTCACTATCCCAGACCCCTCCTTTAAAAATTTTGGGCATTTTATTGCTTCCCAGTTCAGGACTCAAGTTCAACTAAAATCAATTAACTGGTTTCCCTGAATCCTTCACAAAATATTTACCCTGGTCACACTCCAACAGCTCGTCCAGGTCCCAAAAGCCATTTGACTCTCCATTCACTCCTATCTAACACGCTCACACATGCTTGCTGGAAGTCAAACCGTCATACAAAACCTCCTTTACCTCCTCCTCCAGCAGCACTGAGGTTGACCCCTACCCCCTTAATCAGCTACCTACAGTTTATACGCTCTCCAAGTCATTCACTTTGATCCATTCTCTCTAAATAATGAAACCCTCAACAACCCCTCTTCATCCTCTGACAAATACTTTTAGTAACTCCACCTCCTAATTTCCACACACCGAATTTTCTGCATAATATTTACACCATGCATTGCCCTAAGACTGGACATCTCCACTGCCTCCAGCGCCTCCTCCTGCTGCAACATTTGCAAGCCTTGCTTCCTGCCTTATAAGGTGTTCGTACCACTATACTTTCGTCCCTTCTTTGCCTCCATGGATAACGTTTTTGTCTCCACAGATCTTATCAACGCACCCTCACCTTTTTTCCTTCATCAATTCTATGGTTTAACCTCTAAAGCCTTCATAAATCTATCTGCTTCTGACAAGTCAACTCCCAAATAGCCGTCTGAAAACATTTTCCTTCCATAATCCTCTTTCCAATGTGATATCAATTTTTCTTTATTTAAATCATTTGATACCCTCATCACCTTACTCTTATCTATGTTCACTTTCAACTTTCTACCTTTACACACCTTCCAAACTCGTCCACTAACCTTTGCAACTTTTCTTTAGAAGATCTCCCATAAGCACAGGTATCATCAGCAAAGAAATTACCTGTGTCATCTCCCATTTTGCATTTAATTCCCATAATTTAATCCCCTCTCCCAACACCCTAGCATTTGCTTCTTTTCTAGCCCCATCTATAAATATATTAAACAACCATGGTGACATTACACATCCCTGTCTAAGACCTGCTTTTGCACAGGAGCGTCTCCCTCTCTCCTACACACCCTAACCTGAGCCTCACTATATCATAAAAACTCTTTACAGCATTCAGTAACTTACTACCTATTCCATGCATACAGCATTGCTCCCTATCCACTCCTATCTGTGTAGCACTACAAATCCATAAATGCAATAAAAACTTCTCTTTATCTAAATGCTGTTCACATATATGCTTCACTGTAAACATGATCTACACATCCCCTACCCACTCCTGAAGCCTCCTTGCTCATCTGCAATCCTGCTCTCTGTCTTTCTAAGTTCTTTCAATAATAACCCTGCCATACACTTTACCTGGTATACTCAGTAAACTTTTTCCCCTATATTCTTACAAAATCTCTTCTCCTTCCCTTTATATAAATTAACTATACATGCTCTCTCTTGATATTCAAATTTACCTTCCCTCTTTCATACATTTATTAAACAAAGATACCAACCACTCAACACTATATCCCCTACTTTTAACATTTCTGTCATGATCCCGTCAGTTCAGCTGCTTTACCCCCTTCATTCTACATGTGCCTCGCGCACCCTCCTCACACTCATCCTGCTCTGCCTCCTAAACGATGTTATACCTCCCTGGCCCAGTGCATGAGAGTGCCGCCTCCCTTTTTTCATCGACATTTTAAAGTTCCTCGAAATATTCCGCCATCTGCCCAATGCCTCAGCTCCCCATCTACTAACTCCCTACTCTATGTTGGTGTATGGAAGATGGAGAGGAGAGGAAGGGGAGCGAGTTTATTGTTGGGAGGCAGGACAAAATGCTTCCAATTTGACACTAATATCAGCTCCTATGGCTTATTTATCTATCACAATTCATCCTAATATGACATAATAAACAATATAAATAACATAAAAACGTGATATACACTCTAGATGAATAAAAAATATATGTGTCTCATTATGAATGTGGTGGCGGGCATACTCGGTCCAGCTATGAAAACATCTTCCTATTCTAACACTCCTTCAGACGCATTAGTATAAGAAAACGGGTTTGTAATGCTAACTGCATTAGATCATATTTCCAGTCGCTTCAAGGTGAACAGGAATCATTCCTGTCAGGCTGGCTGGTAACAACAACAGCAGCAGCAACAACAACAACAACTGGTTTTATTGTGAAACTTCTAAACTTCCTCTCATTCTCTCTTCGTTTATTCATTTCAATCTTGTTTCACCTCTCACTCTACATTGAGCTACCTCTTACCACCACTGCACTCTGCCACCACTGCCTCCCCACCACCACTGCCTCTCATCAACACTGCCTCTCGTAACACTGCCTCTTCTGCTGCCTCTCACCACCACTGCCTCTCATCACCACTGCCTCCTGCCACCTGCCTCTCACCACCCACTGCCTCTCACCACCATTGCCTCTCATCACCACTGCCACTCCACCAAATTGCTTCTCATCACCCTGCCTCCACCACCACTGCCTTTCATGCCTGCCTCTAACACTGCCTCAACCAGCAAACAAGCACCACTGCCTCTCATCTGCTGCCTCTCACCACCATTGCCTCTCATCACCACTGCCTCTCACCACCATTGCCTCTCATCACCACTGCCTCTCACCACCATTGCCTCTCATCACCACCATTGCCTCTCATCACCACTGCCTCCTGCCTGCTTCTCATCATCACTGCCTCTCACCACCACTGCTCTCACCACCACTGCCTCTCCTTTGCCTCTCACCACTTTGCTACGATTTCTTTCTTTAATTCTATGGTGTTCCTCTCTTTCTTTACCAAAGGACTGACACTGGAGCTATCTTTGGGCCCGTGGTGACATTAGCAGTCACACACAATAATCGGGGCCAAAACCATTAGTTGTTAAGAAATGTTTTTTGTGAACTCGCAGGATAATGTTCACTCAACCAGAAACAATGCTACACTGCACCGGAATGCGTGGGAGGCGAGCTGAGGCCTTTGTATGCGCTGGGCACTGGACAGGTTCAGGACCAAGCCTTGAATGGAGAGGAATCTTTTACATGAAAACAGAGTCAATTTTCCCTGAAAAACTGCCTGGCCCTGAAATACAGCAGAGATACAGCGGAGGGATGACTGTATCAGCATCCGGGGGTCCCAGACTACAACAACATCTCACCAGAAGATATCAGAAACACAGCTGAGACAAGTGTAGAAACCTTCAAGGAAACTGAACAAGTATCTTCACAGGGTGCCAGATCAACCAGGCTCATGATGGATATGTGGGGCAAGCATGAGCCTGAGTCAGCAACAACCTGGTAGACCAGGCAAGCACCAGGCAGGCCTGGCCCATGGCCGGGCTCCGAGTAGCTAAACTCTCGAAACTCTTCAAGGTAAGGTAAGGTGGCAGGGGGATAACATTCCCTGCCCTGTATTTGCCCAATGATTTTATGGTATGATGTTAATGGCTCATGATCTGACCTGGAAGCAGGAGATTTGAGGCAGGGGCAGTGTCTCTGTAGCTAGCAGATGTGGGCCTTCACAGGTATATTGGGATTGGTTAACATATTTTGTACATTTTTATGCCCATCCTTTGTTTTAAATCTAAAGGAGCAGCAATTATCTGAATCTTGCCTGTGGTGCAATCTCCAAATCTCTGCGCAATTTAAATTCTATTTGATGTTTAATTCCTGCTAAGATGACAGCAAAATATTAACTGATAAGGAATATGATGGTGGACCCATGTATCAAGAAGGCCATTGTAATCAAAGGAAAAAACATTAAATTGGATGTTTCAATGGATATCCTTACATAAATATACAGGAGGTCACAAAAGTGAAATCCTATCAAGATTACAATACATCATTAGTTCAGTAATACTGTATTCACTCCCTTAGCTATCAAAGTCTGAAATCTACCAAGCAAGACAAGGACAACTAATTGGTGAGTACTCCCTAAATTATTTTAATTTTGAAGAATATAGTCCACCTTTCCTGAGAAAATACCTGTAAAGTTTTTAGGAAAATAACCTTACATCACTTTTTGAGCAAGATGCTCCTTGATCACATAGTGGAATATTCCCCCTCCATACCTGTGAGTCCATTGTGTGGAAGGAAGGTTTAGTTTGACACAGTGGTGTGAACAGCCACCCATATTCTCGGTTGCCTTCTGGGCCAAAAAATGAGTAAGTCTGGCAAGAGAATTGCTAGGTGGGGGCTTTGAAGATATTCAAATAGAGAATGCTTAAATGAACTGTTAAATGGTGATAAAGACACACTGCAAAGAAACATTGTAGGAGCTCAAGCCCTTGGGAAAAGGTACAAGACTGTGAACATAAACATTTGTCACTGAGACATACATAAGATGCTTCATACTATTGGTGAAGTTGCAGACTTTTTTTTTTTTTTTTTTTTTTTTTTTTTTTTTGGTTGGAAAGACACAGACACATCTAGAAACATTTCTAGGGCCCCTAATCTGAAGGGGCCCTAGAAGTGATTTTAGTCCACATTGTTAAAAAATTTGGGTCTGCTCTATGAAAGGGTTGCAAAGGGTCACCATAACAGTTCAAGCTTCAGGGCCCCAAAAATATAGGTGTATAATAAAACTTCAATATAATATCAACACAAAAACCACAACCCATCCATCTCAGCCGGGTCAACATTTGGAAGACCCGGGCCGGACCTTCTGGCGTACCTACAACAACAACAACATCCATCTCAAGCCAGCAGGACTGCATCAACCCTTTTACACAAACACACACATACACACACACACACACACACACACACACATACACACATACACACACCCTAGCCCCCGGTGGCCCTGTGGGGTAAAAGCTCTTTCTTCACGCACGAGAAGGGCCGGGTTCAATTCCCGGTGGGGCAGAAACATTTAGTGTTTCACCATACATACACACACACGCCACAACAGGCTAGTGTCTAAGTGACATGTGCCTAGGACAAGAAATGGTAACTAACTAACACACACACACACACACCACGGAGGGCCCGGGTTCAATTCCCGGCGGAACAGAAACATTTGAAGTGTTTGTACACACATATATACGACAGGCCTGAGTGTCTAATCGACATGTGCCTAGGACAAAATGGTAATAACACACACACACACACACACAGAGTGGACCCTCGGTTTCGTTGAAATTCTTTCCAGAATGCTCTTTGAGTGCTGTTACCGAATGAATTTTTCCATAAGGACAAACGTAAATTAGATTAGTCATTTCAGACCCCAAAAATACACTTACAAAAGCACTTACGAAAATACACTTACATAACTGTTCGAGGTTTGGAGGTGACAGAAAGCCGAGGTCAATGTATACATACAGTGGACCCCAGATTATGATATTAATCCATTCCAGAGGGTTATCGTAAACGAAAATATCATAATCCAAATATATTTTCCCATAAGAAATAATGAAATTCAATTAATCTGTTCCAGACACCCAAAAGTATTAAAATAAATATTGTTTACACATTAACTTACACAGAGATTGATACATGTACAGTGGACCCCCGGTTTTCAAGATTTTTTGTCCAGAATGCTGTTCAGTGCCATTACAAAACGAATTTATCCCCATAAGGAATAATGTAAAGTAGACTAGTCCTTTTAGACCCCAAAATACACTTACAAAAGCATTTAAAAATACACTTACATAAAGGGCGAGTTTGGAGCAGGACGAACACCGGGGTCCACTGTATATATAAATTACAGCAAATGAATACTACAACAGTATAATAACTTAACACTTACCTTTATTGAAGAGTTGATGATGTGGAAGATGGAAGGAGGAGAGGAAGGAGTATGCTAGTGTTCGAAGGAAATCCATTAACACTTAGGTACAAGTCCTGCCTTCCTGCTACACTCCTGCATACCTGCTAAACTCCCTGCATGCCTGCTACCTCCTTGCATCCTTGCTACACTCCCTACATGCCTGCTACACTTCCTGCATCCCTGCTACACTGCCTGCATCCTGCTACACTCCTGCATCCTTGCTACACTCCCTGTTTTTCTGCTACACTCCCTGTTACAATCCCCGTATCCCTGCTACACTCCGCATGCCCTGCTCTCCCTGTATCCCTGCTTACACTCCCTGCATCCTGCTACACTCCCTGCATCCTTGCACACTCCCTGCATGCCTGCTACACTCCTACATGACTGCTACACTCCCTGTATCCTTGCTACACTCCCTGCATCCTTGCTACACTCCCTGCATCATTGCTCACTCCCTGCATCCTTGCTACACTCCCTGCATCCTTGCTACACTCCCTGCATCCTGCTACACTCCCACATCCCTGCCCTCCCTGCATCCTTGCTACACTCCCTGCATTTCTGCTACTCCTGCATGCCTGCTACACTCCCTGCTACAATCCCTGTATCCTTGCTACACTCCCTGCATCCTGCTATACTCCCTGCATCCTTGCTACACTTCCTGATCCTTGCTACACCCTACATGCCTGCTACACTTCCTGCATCCCTGCCACTCCCTGCATCCTTGCTACACTCCCTGCATTCTGCTACACTCCTGCAAGCCTGCTACAATCCCTGTATCCTTGCTACACTCCTGCATCCTTGCTATACTCCTGCATCCTTTACACTCCTGCATGCCTGCTACACTCCTGCATCCTTGCTACACTCCCTGCATCCTTGCTACACTCCTGCATCCTTCCTCCCTGCATCCTGCTACACCCTGCATCCCTGCCACATTCCATGCATCCTCTGCTACACTCCCTGCATCTCTGCTACACTCCCTGTATCCTTGCTACACTCCTGCATCATGCTACCTCCCTGTACCCTTGCTACACTCCCTGCATCATTGCTACACTCCTGCCATCCGCTCACTCCCTGCATCCTTGCTACACTCCCTGCATCCTTGCTACACTCCCTGCATGCCTGCTACACTCCCTGCATCCTTGCTACACTCCCTGCATCCTTGCTACACTCCCTGAATCCCTGCTACATTCCCTGAATCCTGCTACACTCCCTGCATCCTTGCTACACTCCCTGCATGCCTGCTACACTCCCTGCATCCTTGCACACCCTGATCCTTGCTACACTCCCTACATGCCTGCTACACTCCCTGCATCCAAGCTACAATCCCTGCATCCTTGCTACACCCCCTGCTTTCTGCTACAGTCCCTGCATGCCTGCTACACTCCTTGCTACAATCCTTGTATCCTTGCTACACTCCTGCATCCTTACACCTCCCTGCATCCTTGCTATATCCCTGCATCCTTATACTCCCTGCATCCCTGCTACACTCCTTGCATCCTTGCTACACTCCTGCATCCTGCTACACTCCTGCATGCCTGCTACACTCCCTACATGCCTGCTACACTCCCTGCATCCCTGCTACACTCCCTGCATCTCTGCTACACTCCCTGCATCCCTGCTACACTCCCTGCATCTCTGCACACACCCTGTATCCTTGCTACACTCCCTGCATCCTTGCTACACTCCTTGCATCCTTGCTACACTCCCTGCATGCCTGCTACACTCCCTGCATCCTTGCTACACTCCCTGCATCCTTGCTACACACCCTGCATGCCTGCTACACTCTCTGCATCCTTGCTACACTCCCTGCATGCCTGCTACCTCCCTGCATGCCTGCTACACTCCCTGCATCCTTGTCACCTCCTGCATGCCTGCTACACTCCTCATCCTGCTACACTCCCTGCATCCCTGCTACACTCCTTGCATCCCTGCTACACTCCTTGCATCCTTGCTACACTCCCTGCATCCTTGCTACACTCCTCATCCCTGCTACACTCCCTGCCGTATTTCTGAGCCTCTTTACCACAGGCCTGGCACTAGGAGCTTTCTTTGGACCCATGGTCTTATTTATCAGTTGCAGGCACTAAAAACAGTGGAAAAATGACAAAATGTAGGTATGAATGCGTTGGTGGCGCCACTCGCTGGTAAACAATGCCACACTGACTCTGGATGGCACGTTGTGCCGTTCTAGGGCACATGTATGCGTCCAAGACAAATAGCGTATTCCGAGTGGATCATCGTATACTGAGCCAATATTTTTACGGAAAAATGTATTTCTAGCCGATTTAGCGTGATCCGACGCCATCGTAATCCGGGGTTTACTGTAAAATACAGTGGACTTTCGGTTAACGAAATTAATCCGGTCCAGGAGCTATTACTTAATCTGAATCTTTCGTAATCTGAAACCTTATTTCCCATAAGAAATAATGTAAATACAATTAATTCGTTCCACAAAAAATAATCACTCAAAAAAAACAATAACATTTACTTACCTTTATTGAAGAGTTGCAGGCATCTGGAAGGTAGAGTTGCTGACAGGGGCAGGGTGTTAATGGTTGGAAGGGAGTCCCCTCCAAAGGACTTCAGTTAACAAGTCCCTCTTGGATTACTTCCCTTCTTTTCTTTTAATGCATGAATGCTAACTCCTCATGCCTGCTACACTCTCTGCATGCCTGCTACACTCCCTGCATGCCTGCTACACTCCTTGCATGCCTGCTACACTCTCTGCATGACTGCTACACTCCTGCATGCCTGCTACACTCCCTGCATGCCTGCTACACTCCCTGCATGCCTGCTACACTCCTGCATGAATGCTACACTCCCTGCATGAATGCTACACTCCCTGCATGAATGCTACCACTGGGGTGCCACTAGGAAGCTTTTTGGACCCATGGTGACTTATTTCACAGTGACAATCACTAAACCACCAAATATATTGTGAATATTTGAAAGAGCGCGCTAGGTAATGTTCTCTCAATGGTAAACAACGCTTCACTGGCGTCCTGCGCTTGCGCGGAGCAGGCGGACACATCTAATATCTTTCGGTAACCGAGGAATTTTTCGCTAACCGATTACGAAAAAAGCTTTCGGTTTCGAAGCTTTCATTAATGGGACCTTTCGTTAACTGAGGGTCCACTGTATATATCCTAGGTAGTAGGTTGGTGAGCAACCGCCCAGGAAGGTACTACCGTCCTGCCAAGTGAGTGTAAAACGAAAGCCTGTACTTGTTTTACATGATGGTAGAATTGCTGGTGTCTTTTTTCTCTCATAAACATGCAAGATTTCAGGTATGTCTTGTTACTTCTACTTACACTTAGGTCACACTACACATTCATGTACAAGCATATATATACACACCCTCTAGGTTTTCTTCTATTTGCTTACTAGTTCTTGTTCTTATTTCCTCTTATCTCCATGGGGAAGTGGAACAGAATTCTTCCTTAGTAAGCCATGAGTGTCGTAAGAGTCGACTAAAATGCCGGGAGCAATGGGCTAGTAACCCCTTCTCCTGTATACATTACTAAAGTTAAAAAGAGAAACTTTTGTTTTTCTCTTTGGGCCACCCCGCCTTGGTGGGAAACGGCCGATTTGTTGAAAGAAAAGAAAGATACAGTGGACCCCCGGATTACT
Organism: Cherax destructor; assembly: GCA_009830355.1. Taxonomy (NCBI): domain Eukaryota; kingdom Metazoa; phylum Arthropoda; class Malacostraca; order Decapoda; family Parastacidae; genus Cherax; species Cherax destructor. The sequence continues at coordinate 18,922 of WNWK01020869.1, read as the reverse complement.
CTATTAATCCGTTCCAGAGGGCTTAACTTAAAACCCAAAAAATAACTTAATCCGAATCTATTTTCTCCATAAGAAATAATGGAAATAAAATTAATCCGTTCCAGACACCCAAAAGTATTAAAATAAATTATTTTTGTATAACATATAGACATTAAATTACACAGAAAACAATGAGAAATATACATAATTTAATACTGTACTACAATAACATGTCACTAACCTTTATTGAAGAGTTGTTGATGTGTGGAAGATGGGAGTAGGGGGGAGGATGGAGGAGTTGCTAGTGTTTGGAATGGGAATCTCCTTCCATTAACACTGCAGGTACAAAGTTCTTTTCTGGGGTTACTGGCCTTTTCTTTTAATGCCACTAGGACCAGCTTGAGAGTCACTGGAACTCACAAAAATCTGTCCAGGGAGCTCCAAATTACACAAATCTCCTTAACCCTTTGACTGTCGGAGGCCCTTCTTTGAAACTCATTCTATGTCGGGAAATATTAAAAAAAAAAAAAAAAAATTTCTTATCAAAATGTTGAGATTATTTTTCTGATTGTTTTTATCATAATTTTCTTTTTTTGCGATCAGTACTTACCGAGATATGGAGGCGTAAAGTTGGCAGAAAATTTGCCGCGTATGGCAACAGCGGCGAATGCCGCTCACTCAGTAAAATTTGGTTTACTTCCATTCGTAGATTCTTGCTTTTTCACTATTTTATTTTTTTACATAACTTATGTGGCCTGTGAGACCGAAGTAAGGTGCAATGTACATATATACACTCATTGTATGCAACACAATAACAGCACAAACATTATTATCATTACATATATTGTTTACAAAACTTGTTTACACAAACCAACAATACAAAAATTCTTTATTACTATTGTTCTATAATATATATACAAATGTACAGTCACTGGACATGTTCATAGAAGTTCTGAGCTTGTGGAACTCTTTGAAACATGGTTCTATGCACAGTGGTGTTTTACATTCCTCACACATAAACGAGTGTCTCTGCATTTTTGTGGGCGTTTTTTTGTATATGCACAGACAAAACACCTCTTGTGAGCAGTTTTCTTCAAAGTAGCAGCAAGCAGTTGTGTTAGGTAGTTATCCTAGGTTGATGGTCGTCTGGGTCGTCATTCTTTCCTTCCTTCCTACATTCCTTCTTACCTTTCTTCCTACATTCCTTCCTTCTTTCCTTCCTTCCTACCTACCTACCTACCTACCTACCTACCTACCTACCTACCTACCTACCTGCCCCTGCCTGCCTGCCTGCCTGCCTGCCTGCCTGCCTACCCACCTACCTACCTGCCTGCCTGCCTGCCTGCCTCCTGCACGCCTGCCACCACCACCTCCTCCATTTCCTACCTTCCTTCCTTCCTTCCTTCCTTCCTTCCTTCCTCCTCCTTCCTCCTACCACCTCCTCCACCTACCTCCTCCTCCTCCTCCACTCCCTACCTACCTTCCTTCCTTCCTTCCTTCCTTCCTTCCTACCTACCTTCCTTCCTTCCTTCCTTCCTACATGCTTTCCTACATTCCTACCTACCTACCTTCCTTTCATCTCGTCCTTCCTTCCTTTCATCTCCTCCTTCCTTCCTTTCTTCCTTTTGGCTTCTATATATACGCATATATAGTCACTAGACACTTCATAGAACTGATATTTAGCTTCTGGAAGCTTTTTGTTGTGAATGTGTGGACTTATAAATATGCTGAGTCAGGGTGCGGCTGCTGTCAAAATGACATATTATACCATCACTCCCCACCCTCTGCCTGTCAACACCCATGGGGTCCCATGCTCCTCTTCCCCACAGTCCTTCCTACCTACCTACTTATTTTCCTACTTACCTGCTTGCCTACCTACTTGCCTGCCTACTTGCCTACCTACTTGCCTACCTACTTACCTACCTACTTACTTACCTACCTATTGCTATTGTTCTATAATATATATGCACATATATAATGACTGGACATTTTCCATCAACTTCCCTTAGCACTTGAAGCTGTGTGTGTGGACATCTAAATTTGCTGAGTCAGGGTAAGGCAGCTGTCAAAATGACATATTATACCATTACTCACCACCCTCACTGCTGTCAACCTGTCAACACAAAAGGGGTTGCATGTCTTCTTCCACACAACCTCCTTCCTAGCTTCCCTTCTTCCTTCATTCCTTCCTTCCTTTCTTATTTCCTTCCTTCCTCTCATCTCTTCCTTCCTTCCTCTCATCTCTTCCTTCCTTCCTCTCATCTCTCCTTCCTTTCTTTCTTTCTTCTTTTCTTCCTTCCTTCCTTTCCTCCTTCCTTCTTCTTTCCTTTCTTCCTCTCATCTCTTCTTTCCTTCCTTTCATCTCTTCTTTCCTTCCTTTCATCTCTTCTTTCCTTCCTTCCTCTCATCTCTTTCTTCCTTCCTTCCTTCTGGTATCCTGGGCATTGGTTTCGGTCACAAACTCCTCAAAACCATGAAATTCATCTTCACTGACACTTCCATCTGTGTTAGAGCTATCACTCGGAAGAGAAGAGTCCCAGATTCGCCCGGAGTCAGTATTTTTACCGCTAGGCATGCTGAACAAGGCGTTCCCACAATGCACCACTGGCTCCCCGATTTTTTATACTGCGCACACTGACCACACAGACCTATTCTCTCACATGTGGGCCTACCAGCTTTCTCCTGCTTGATTTGAGGCCGCTAGAATTTATGCGTCTTAATACGTCCGAAACAGTGGCTCGTAACACATTTATATAAGACCGAAACAGTCAAGGGCACCTTCCTCCATCTCTGTTCCTCCTCCTCCTCCTCTGAACCATTTTCCTGAACTGTGGTCTGTTGTTGCTGTTGCTGTTGAAGCTTTTGCAGATCTTCAGTGGTTATCTCTTCATTGTCCTCCTCCACCAATTCTTCCACATCCTCGGTACTAACATCCAACTCCATGGACGTGCCCAGTTTCACAATTTCTTCCACAACAGGCTCAGGGTTCTGATGCTCATCCCCAAAACCTTCAAAATCCCTCTCTTCGACACAGTCTGGCCACAATTTTCTCCAGGCAGAGTTCAAAGTCCTGGTAGTCACTCCCTCCCAAGCCTTACCTATAAGGTTTACACAATGCAGGATATGGAAATGATCTTTCCAAAAGTCTTTTAGGGTCATATTCATGTTTACGGTCACATCAAAACACTTTTGAAACATTGCTTTGGTGTAGAGTTTTTTAAAGTTGCAAATGACCTGCTGGTCCATGGGCTGGAGGAGAGGAGTGGTATTAGGGGGCAAGAACTGCACAATTTGCTCTGCCAAGTCTGGAGGATGACAAGGAGCATTGTCCATTATCAGGAGGCACTTAAGTGGCAAATTATTTTCCTCGAGATATTTCTTCACACTGGGGCCAAGCACTTCATAAAACCAGTCCAAGAAAATTTCCATAGTGACCCATGCCTTATTGTTAGACTTCCACATCACACACAAATTAGACTTGGCAACACTGCATCTCTTAAACACTCGGGGATTTTCAGAGTGATACACCACTAAAGGCTTCACTTTAACCCTTAAACTGTCCACACGTAGATATACGTTCACTTGTGTAGCTGACCGAATATTTTGAGAAAAAATAAATTGTTCTTTTTCTTTAAAATGAAGAGTGCATTTTGTTTGTCATTCCCACATTTTGTAATACTACACACACTGAGTGCACAGACCCATTCTCTAATCTCTAGACAACTCAGGCTTATCGTGGCAAGGTTAAAAGCATTTGAAAAAAAACATAGAGCTATGTTCGGTCAGCTACGCACGTGAACGTATATCTACGTGTGGACAGTTTAACCCTTTAACTGTCCAAACGTAGATATACGTTTGTACGCGTACAGCTCCGAACGTAGATCAACGTTTTATTTATCATTCCTTCAAATTTAGTGCAATAGGCCTGAGTCGCCTAGACATGAGAGAATGGGTCTGCGCCCTCAGTGTGAGCAGTATTAAAAAAAATCTGGGACCACTTAGTACCTTGTGGGAGCACTAGTTCAATTAAGTGCCAGCTTGAGCAAATAATGTGGCAAACACCATGGATTCACTGATGTCATGTCACATTAACACTCCCCTTATAAGAGGAAAGTAAAAATAGGTTCGATAAATACATGAGTGGCTGCGGGTGGGTGTGAGTTGGACCTGACTAGCTTGTGCTACTAGGTCTGATGCTGTGCTCCTTTCTTCAGAGGATGTGACCTGACTAGGTGGGTCATTGGTCTAAGCTGGGGGGTGACATGGACTTGCCTTGCATGGGCCAGTAGGCCTTCTGCGGTGTTCCTTCTTTTTTTATGTTCTTATATATTCGGCAGGCTGGTTTTGGCTGTCTCTGTGTCTATATCTGTCTATATCTCTGTCTATATCTGTCTATATCTATCTGTCCTATATCTCTGTATCTGTCTATATCTCTGTCTATCTATATATATCTGTAATATCTCTCTCTCTCTCTCTCACATGTACACATAAGTACAGTTATTATACATAGTGTAAATTACCTAGGATAACCCAAAAATTCCAGGGAAAGTCCTATACAATGCTTGTAGATATAAGACATAATACACATGACTGGCAAGTAATACGCATTGTCACTTCTGCATCGCATATAATACCTGTTGGCTTACGAGCCGCACTCAGACTGAGACAAGCAGACGGAAAGACACACACAGGCAGACGGAAAGACTCACACACAGGCAGACGGAAAGACAGATAAACAGAGCTAGACAGACAGACAGATAGACAGTGGAAACAAGGAGAGGGTTCCCTGCTCCCATTCATCAATGTCATTGGGCTGTCAGTGTTATCTGACACTTGTCATAACACCATTAGTCAAGGAGTTTCATATTATACTCCAGGCACACATAGGCAGGCAAACAAAGACAGATAAGCCGAGCTAGACAGATAGATAGAAACACAGATCGACAGATAGATAGATAAACAGATAGATAGACAGACAGATAGATAGACAGACAGATAGATAGACTGACAGATAGATAGACAGACAGACAGATAGATAGATAGACAGATACAGACAGTGAAAACAAAGCAAGGGTTCCTTGCACACATTCATTCATCAATGTCACTGCCTTATCAGTAGTTATCTGACAATTGTCATAACACCATTCTTCAGGGAGTTTCATATATACTCCAGGATGTCTAAAACATTGCTGGGACCTATAAATACATTCTTAGTGGAATACCTATGTTTATTTTATGTATTCTAAAGGATAGTCAAATTTTTGACTCATAGTTGCAGGTACCATGTACTTGTATATATTTATAGACAATAGTAATGACAAGGCAGGTGAAATTGTTCATGTTGGTGTCATTGTGACTACAGTGGTACCCCGACTTACGATGGTCCCCAAACTCACCCTTTTATGTAAGTTTATTTTTTTAAATGCTTTTGTAAGTGTAATTTTGGGGGTCTAAAAGGACTAGTCTATTTTACATCATTTCTTATGGAGATAAATTCGTTTGGTAATGGCACTTGAACAGCATTCTGGAATGAAAAAATATCGTAAGTCGGGGTACCACTGTATTTGAGTACTATTTCAGTACCTAATATTAGTGTTAGAACAAAGATTGGCTATGAAATCACAAGAACTATTATAAATTGTAATTACCAGAACATAAAAATTGTATAAATCTAGAAAAAAAAGTATATCGGCATTACTTCTGCAAGCGGCAGGACTTGTTGTTACCATCAGGTGAGCATCCAGCACCAACTTGTCGGGCTTATATCTCGGTAAGTACTGGCCTTAAAAAATTTTTAGCCTATCCTGTTCATAAAAATGCGCTCTTCATTTAAAAAAAAAACTTTTTTTTTTTTTTCAAAATATTCGGAGCAGTGCGCGAGTGAACGTAGATCTACGTGTGGACAGTTTAAGGGTTAAGGGTTAAAATCCCCGTTAGCACTAGCACACAACATCAGAGTTAGCCTGTCTTTCATAGGCTTGTGTCCTGGGAGTGCCTTTTCCTCCTGTGTAATGAAGGTCCTGTTTGGCATTTTCTTCCAAAACAGGCCTGTTTCGTCACAATTGAACACTTGTTGGGGTTGGAATTGTTCAGCCTCTATGTACCCCTTGAATTCATTCACGTAATTTTTAGCCGCACTTTTCTCAGAACTGGCTGCCTCACCATACCTCACAACACTATGTATGCCACTACGCTTCTTAAATCTGTCAAACCAGTCTTTGCACTCGTTGCAGGCATTTTCTTAACGAGAACATCATGCAACTGCCTTGCTTTTTCAGATATTATCGCCTGCGAAACACTATCTCCTGCTAATTGTTTCTCGTTGATCACAACCAACAACAAATTTTCCACATCTTCCAGCACTTGAGATCTCTGTTTTGTGACCATACTTGCACCTTTCGCAACAACAGCGTCCTTGATTTCCTTTCTCTTGGCCACAATGGAAGTGATGGTTAAATGGGCTTTTCCATAGAGTCTGGCCAGCTCAGCCAAACGAACTCCACTTTCATATTTTGCAATGATCTTCTTCAATTCTACCGTATTTCTGACATTCTTTACCACAGGAGCTTTCTTGGGGCCCATGGTGGCTTATTTAGCAGTTGCAAGCACTAAAAACAGTGGAATAATGACAATACAGTGGACCGTCATTTAGCACGAGATTATGTTGCACGTTATGGGTATTGCAAGATTGAAGAATTGCGGCACATTATTATCTAACATGACGTAAAAATGATATTACACGGTTCGTGGGAGGGGAAAAAATTTTGAGCGAACGGTAGCCCGCGGTGGGTTAAACCATTGAGTCAGTGGGGGTCCTACTGAGGGTGGCTATGAGCCACATCAAGTGTTTAATGCTAACGAGACAAGTCTTGTTTTCTGGAAGAAAATGCCAACACGAGCATATATCAGTCAGGAAGAGAAAAGTGCACCAGGCTTCAAGACAGCAAAGGATCGCTTCACCTTGCTCCTTTGCGGTAATTCATCAGGTGATTTCAAGTGTAAGCCCAATCCTCGTGCTTAGAGGAAAAGGGAATTTGTTTTCCCTTCCTGCAAACTGTAAGTAAGCAAGTTTATTCAGATACACGGGGCCAGGAGCTGAGTCTCGACCCCTGCAACCACAATTAGGTGAGTACAGTTACATTGATTATCATACATAGCAGCATATGTGTAGAGAACCTAGGATAACCCAAAAAAGTCAGACAGAATGGAAATAAGTCACTCTGACTTTTTTGGGTTATCCTAGGTTCTCTACACATATTCTGCTATGTATGATAATCTTTGTAACTGTATCTGTGTATACCTGAATAAACTTACAGTTTGCGGAAAGGAAAAACAAATTCTCTATCTTTTCCCATTCCCTCAAGCGGCCCTTGTTGTGGTTCAGCGGACACCACCCGCCTTCCCCAGCCACGCACCCCTGACCCCATTATTCGTATTTCATATGCGTCAAAAAAAGTCCTCTGTTACAAGCCAGCTGTGTTTGTGAAGAATGAAAGAGAGTGAATTGTGTTTTGATCTTTAAATTACTATATCTTGTATCTGTCAAGCAATCATGACACCCAGTAGGCATACCAATGTTCCTCAAAGTGGCAAGAAAAGGTACAGTAGGGCCCCACTTATACGGCAGGTTAGGTTCCAGGCTAGTGCCTTAAAGCAGACATCGCCGAAAAGCAGAACGCCATTTTTTTCCACTTCTAAATGCATATAAATGCCAGACAACAAGCTTACATTAACTTATATTAAGTTAGCAATAGCACTAGGCATTAAAAAACACAATAAAAAGTAAGATACACACAGCGTACACTTATTACTTACCTTAAAGTATTAACATTGGCTTAAAAATAGTCTGTGAACCAATTTATGAAAAGATCAGTAGTCATCCAAGCTTTTGAATTGGATTTATAATAAACAGGGAGGCTACCTTTTGCATAGTTCTTTAGGGCCCTAGGATTCTCTTGAGTGATAAATTATCATAGGTTTTAACTTGCAATCCCCAGCAGCACTAGCTCCTAGCAAGAGTGTTAGTTGAAGACTCAGATGAGTCAAAGGGATGTTAGGAAGCATTTCTTCAGCCATAGAGTAGTCAGGAAGTGTAATAGTCTGGCAAGTGATGTAGTGGAGGCAGGAACCATACATAGCTTTAAGACGAGGTATGATAAAGATCATGGAGCAGGGAGAGAGAGGACCTAGTAGCGGTCAGTGAAGAGGCGGGGCCAGGAGCTAAGTCTCGACCCCTGCAACCACAATTAGGTGAGTACACTTGGGTTATCCTGGGTTCTCTACACATATGCTGCTATATGTAACTGTATTTGATGGCTATCTCAGCGATCAACATATACCTTGTTAGTAAGTTCATTCAGGTATACACAAATACAGTTACATAGATATGCGTAGACAACCCAGGATAACACAAAATAGTCAGTTCACTGAGTTTAATCATTTCTAACTTGGCACTTAAAGTAAGAGGCTTACGACTCCTCTTTTTATCACAACTAAGCTTAGACGCCATAGTCAATGAGAGCCAACTAGTAAACGAAAGAGTAAACGAGAGAGAGAACGAGATACGGAGTTCAGACAAGGTAAAAAAACAAACTGAACAGGTAGTGGGCGATCACTCGGTCAGGCGAAATGAATGCGATTAATACGTGTCCACTTTTAGTTCATTCACATACGTTTGTAAGAGTTTGTGAGACTTTTACCTCAAAATAAATTTTTTTATTATAATAATAATTACCTCACAATACAAATACTCTTACACTGTGTACAAGTTAGTACAAAATAAACAAACAGCAACACTCCCATTCTCATGCAACACACTATTTTTAGAGTTAATGATAGTATTACCATTATTATTATCATAATAAAAGAAGTGCTAAACCCACAAGGGTCGTGAATAACTATATATAGAGTGAAGGCATATGAAAGGAATATTTTTCTACAGTTATCCTTCAATGTTTGACTAGAGAAAACGTAATTCTTCCGACTTCTACAAAGTCGTTTGGTAAACAAATATCATATTTGTCAATTTTTATTCTGTGGGTGTATGTATCATGTTTATATGCTATGTAACGCGTTTTTTAAATTATTTTGAAGAAAATATCATAGATGAATTAATGAAAATGTCTATATTAACGTAAAATAAGACATTTAATGTGCCCAAGAGTGATTATTATTAATATTACGTAATGTTTTCCCTCCGCCCGTAACACCATAGCATATAAACAGCATGTTTATATGCTATGTAACATGTTTCTTATATAATTTTGAAGAAAAAATCATAGATGGATTAATGAAAATGTCTATATTAACGTAAAATAAGACATTTAATGTGCGCAAGAGTGATTATTATTAATATTACGTAATGTTTTCCCTCCGCCCGGCAACACCATAGCATATAAACAGCATGTTTATATGCTTTGTAACGTGTTTCTTTTATAATTTTGAAGAAAATATCATAGATGGATTAATGAAAATGTCTATATTAACGTAAAATAAGACATTTAATGTGCGCAAGAGTGATTATTATTAGTATTACGTAATGTTTTCCCTCCGCCCGGCAACCACACCTACATAGCATATAAACAGCATGTTTATATGCTATGTAACGTGTTTCTCATATAATTTTGAAGAATATATCATAGATGGATTAATGAAAATGTCTATATTGACGTAAAATTGGACATTTAATGTGCCCAAGAGTGATGATTACATAATAGAGAGATGTGCTCACGGAAAATGTAAACAAACCGGGTGGCGCGCGCCGTATCTGAAAGACGCTCGCTGTATACAAAAGTTTTGGTCATAATTTGAACTCGCCGTATGAATGGAACGCCGAAAGACGAAACGCCGAAAAGCGGGGCCCTACTGTATAAGCATTTAATAAGTCTTAGAATTAACGAAGAAAACAAAGATATTAGACAAGACATAATCCGTGGCCGTAAAGTGTTACTTTGTACACATAAAAAGATGTAAACATAAGTTTGTGTTGACTGACTGACTTGACTGACGTACTGAATGACTTAACTGACTTACTGAATGACTTGTCTGACTTACTGAATGACTTGTCTGACTTACTGAATGACTTGACTGACTTACTGAATGACTTGACTGACTTACTGAATGACTTGACTGACTTACTGAATGGCTTGACTGACTTACTGAATGGCTTGACTGACTTACTGAATGGCTTGACTGACTTACTGAATGGCTTGACTGACTTACTGAATGACTTGACTGATTTACTGAATGACTTGACTGACTTACTGAATGACTTGACTGACTTACTGAATGACTTAAAGTTAGACACTCAGTACAACCATTGACTTCAGTTCCAGAACCTCTACTATCCACCTCAGCCCAGTAGGGCCACAGCATAACTCTCCACTCTCTTCACAATCATCCACAAACACCAGCACCCACAATTTAAGGTAAATACTATTATTTTTGTTACATTTGTAGTCTTAAGGGGCAGCTGCATGATCTGAATCAACTTCTTTATTTGAGTGACTTACTGAATGACTTGACTGACTTAACTGAATGCCTTGACTGACTTACTGAATGGCTTGACTGACTTGCTGAATGACTTGACTGACTTATTGAATGGCTTAAGTGACTTACTGAATGACTTGACTGACTTACTGAATGACTTGACTGACTTACTGAATGACTTGACTGACTGAATGACTTAAAGTTAGATAGTACAACCATCGACTTCAGTTCTAGAACCACTACCATCCACCTCAGCCCAGTAGGGCCACAGCATAACTCTCCAATCTCTGCACAATCATCCACAAACACCAGCACCCACAATTTAAGGTAAATACTATTATTTATGTTACATTTGTAGTCTTAAGCAGTAAAAACAACATAATACATCACGATAATGAACTACAATTACATATTCACTTTTATTTTTGTAAGACCTGTTGGTCTAAATAAAACTGGTTTGGCTTTTTGGGGACTCTCAGGAATGTAACCCTATTTTTCCCATAAGTTCTTTTAATTATCTACGAAATTATCTAACACGACGTTTTCAGGAATGTAACTACCGTGCTAAATGACGATCTACTGTATATCTGGTATGAATGCGTGGGTGGCGGTCACTCGCTGGTAAACAATAGCACACTGACGCTGAATGGAGTGCCCGGGCCCGCTCAGAACACGCGTACGTGTCCGGGACGAATCATGAACTCCGAGCGGATTCGTGAACACTGAGCCAAATTTTTCTTGATAAAACTTAACGAACACCGATTTTAACGAACTCCGACGCTAACGAACACCGGGGGTTGACTGTGTATATACCCAGGGAGGTACTACCATCCTGCCAAGTGAGTGTAAAACGAAAGCCTGTAGTATTTGTTTTACATGATGGTAGGATTGCTGGTGTCTTTTTTCTGTCTCATAAACATGCAAGATTTCAGGTACGTCTTGCTACTTCTACTTACACTGAGGTCACGCTATGCAAACATGTACACGTTTATGTATACACACTCATCTGAGTTTTCTTTGATTTTATCTTAATAGTTCTTGTTCTTATTGCTTTTCCTTTCATATCCATGGGGAAGTGGAATAAGAATCTTTCCTCCGTAAGCCATGCGTGTTGTAAAGTCAACTAAAATGCAGGGAACAATGGGCTAGCAACCCCTTTTCCTGTATAGCTTACTAAAAAGAAAAAGAAGAAAACCATCAAAGTGGGAAGTTTGAATGTGCGTGGATGTTGTGCGAATGATAAGAAAGAGATGATTGTAAATGTTATGAATGAAAAGAAGCTGGATGTCATGGCTTTAAGTGAGACAAAGCTGAAGCTGGTAGGAGAGTTTCAGTGAGGAGAAATAAATGGGATTAGGTCAGGGGTTTCAAATAGAGTTAGAGCTAAAGAAGGAGTGCCAATAATGTTGAATAATCAGTTATGGCAGGTAAAGAGGGAATATAAATGTATAAATTCAAGGATTATGTGAAGTAAAATAAAGGTTGGATGTGAAAAGTGGGATATAGTAAGTGTTTATGCACCTGGAGAAGAGAGAAGTGTAGAGGAGAGAGAGAGATTTTGGGAAATGTTGAGTGAGTGTGTGGGGAGTTTTGAACCAAGTGAGAGAGTAATTGTGTTTGGGGATCTTAATGCTAAAGTGGGTAAAAATGTTGTGGAGGGAGAAGTAGGTAAATTTGGGGTGCCAGGGGTAAATGTAAATGGGGAACCATTAATTGAGCTATGTGTAGAAAGAGGTTTGATAATAAGTAATACATATTTTATGAAAAAGAGGATAAATAAATATACAAGGTATGATATAGCACGTAAGGAAAGTAGTTTGTTGGATTATGTATTGGTGGATAAAGGTTGATGGGTAGGCTTCAGGATGTACATGTTTATAGAGGGGCAACGGATATATCGGATCATTATTTGGTTGTAGCTACAGTTAGAGTAAAAGGTAGATGGGACAAAAAGAAAATGGCAACAGCAAGTAAGAGAGAGGTAAAAGTGTATAAACCAAGGGAGGAGGAAGTTAGGGTGTTGAAGAGAGTTGGGATAGTTTTAAAATGCAGTATTAGAATGTGGGGCAAAAGTTTGTGGCTATAGGAGGGGGGGGCAGGGGGAAGAGGAGTGAGTGGTGGAATGAAAAAGAAAGGGTTGTAAAAAAAGAGAAAAAGGTAGCTTATGAGGGTTTTTTAAAAACGGGAAGTGTTAATAGAAGAGCAGAGAAGGGAAATAAAAAAAAGGGGGAAGAGAGTGGTGAGAAGTGCAAAGAAGAGCGGATGAAAGAAGGGAGAGGCTCTGAAAAAAAATTTTTTGCTAAAACAAAAAAAATTTTTTGGAGTGAGATAAACAAGGTAAAAAAACCGGGGGGAAATAATGGATTTGTTTTTTAAAAAAACAGAGTGGGGAGTTAGTAGATGGGGAGGCTGGGGGGTTTTTTGGGAAAAGATGGGGGGGAATTTTTGGGGAAAAAAAATTTTTTAAAATGTGGGATGAAAAAAAAAAGGGGAAAAATAATTTGGGGAAAAAACCTGGCCGGGGAGGTACAACATTTTTTGGGGTAAAGGGAAGCAAGATGTGAGTGTGGGGGGTGCATGAGGCAAGCGGAATAAAAGGGGAGAAAGCGGCGGGAAACGCAGGATCATGACAGAAATGTTAAAAGCAGGGGGGATATAAGCTGGAGGGGTTGGATTTTTTTTTAATAAATGTTGAAAGAAAAAAATTTATGGGGATTGGGGGAAAAGCATGATAGTTAATTTATAAAAAGGGGGAAGGGGGGATAAAGGGGTTTAAAAAAATTATAAATTTAATTTTACTAGTATACCAGGTAAAGTGTGGCAGGGTTATTATTGAAAAATTTAAAGGGGTAAAAGAGATTACCGAATAAAAAAAGGATGCTAGAGTGGGTGGGGATGAATCAAGTGTTTAAAAAAAGCAATTTTAAAAACAGTATTTAGATAAAGGTAAAAAGTTTTCATTGCTTTTTATGGATTTAGAAGGGCATATGATAGAGTGGATAGGGGAGCAATGTGGCAAATGTTGCAAGTGTATGGAATAGGTAGTAACTTACTGAAGGCTGTAAAGAGTTTTTATGAGGATAGTGAGGCTCAGGTTAGGAGTGTGTAGAAAAAGGGAGGTACTTCCTGGTAAAAGTAGGTCTTAGACAGGGATGTGTAATGTCCTGTAGTTGTTTAATATATATTTATAGATAGGGTTGTAAAAAGTAAATGCTGGGGTGTTGGGAGAGGTGGGATTAGGTATGAAATTAAATGCAAAATGGAGTTGACACAGTTACTTTTTGCTGATGATACTATTGCTTGTAGAATTCTAAGGAAAAGTTGCAAGAGTTAGTGAATGAGTTTGGGAGAGTGTGTAAAGGTAAAGATCGAAACAGTGGATGCGGTTGAGAAGTTGTTGTTAGTGTGGATCCATGAAAAACAGAGCGGGTGATGAAATGTTTCTACCTTATCGGCGATAATTGTGAAAAGGCAATGAAATTGCATGAATCTTGCTGAAGACAATGGCTCAGAACCCGGTAGAGCGAAGTGTTTTAAAACAGCAAATGCTGGTTGGGAAGTTAAGAACGTGTGCTTATACACAATGTTGAGAGGCATGTGGAAGCAGCCAGCTCAGACAAACGTGCAGCTGAAAATTTGTACGAATTTAAAGGGGTTCTTAGAGGCTGAACAATTTCCTCCCCCAACAAGTGTTTAATTGTGATGAAACAGGCCTGTTTGGAAGAAAATACTTGTAGGACCTACATTACTCAGGAGGAAAAGGCACAGCCAGGACACAAGCCTATGAAGAGACAGGCTAGCCTCTCTTGCCAGTGTGTGCCAATGCCAGTGGTGATTTGAAGTGGAGGCCTTTACTGGTGCATCCATGAAAATCAGACCAGCAGCTAGAAGTGGAAACACAGTGTGTGGAATAAATTGTGTGACCATTGAAGCTAACACCAAGGCATGGGTCACTACGGAGATTTTCAAGGAATGGTTGACTGGAGTGTTTGGCCTAGTGTGAAAATACCTCCTGGAAAAGTACCCTCAAGTGCCTCCTGCTGCTGGACAATGCTCCTGCTCATCCTCACAGCTTGCAAGTTGTTGCACAACAATATAAATTTCATCAGGTAAGTTCTGCCTCTAACACCACTCTCTCCTCCAGCCCATGGACCAATGGGGTCATTTCCAACTAAAAAACTGTACACCAAAGCACTGTTCAGAGGTGCTTTAATATGACCAATGACTCTGAATTGACCTAAGAGAGTTCTGGAAAACACCTCAATATCATTGCATAGGCCTTATAAGTAGGCTTGGGAAAGTGACTTCCAGGACTCTGAACTCTGCTTGGAGACCACTGTGGCGGATTGTGTCAAGAAGATTTTGAAGGATTTGAGGCTGACCCTGGCCACAACGACCCTGTATGCCTGTTATGGAACATGTTATGGAAAGATATTGTGGAATTAGAGGGGAACGAACCTGGGGTTAAGAGAGCAGTGGTGAGGATGTGGAAGAGTTGGTGGGGGAGCACAGGATAGGCTAACAACTGAAAGGAGGCTGGGGCTTCATCTGGAACAGCAACAGACCACAGCTTGAGGTTGTTAACTTCACAGGAAGAAGAGAGAGATAAGGAGTGCACCTTCTTCAATTGTAGAGATGTGCAAAGTGGAATGGAGTTGCAGACATTTATTTGAAGATACACCCTGAGCAAGCTGAATGAGCCTTCTGTACTTGACTTCAGTAATAAGCCATGTTGTATGAAAGGGTGTTGAAGAGTCGCCCAGAACAGGACTCTGGACAGCTACTTCACCCGAGCAGAAGTCTAGTAGCTCTCAAAGCTGGTCCTAGTGGCATTAAAGACCGAGAGGAAGTAACCCCAGAGAGGGACTTGTCACCTGAAGTTCTTGCAGGAGGATTCAACCACTAACACCTGCTCAGTCATCATCTATATCTTCCAGATGCCTGCAAGTCTCTGTAAAAGGTAAGTAAATGTTATTTTTATTTGAGTGATTATTTTTTTGTGGGCAATTAATTGTATTTACATTATTGCCCTTAGAAATGAGTTTGAATGTGAAGATTCAGATTAAGAAATAGCTCCTGGAGCGGATTAATTTCGTTAACCAGGGTCCTGTCTGTCTCAACAACATTGTAGAAGTTAAGTTTTGTGTCGTCATTTTCATTGATTAATAAGCAACTTACTTAAGTAAATAAGTTTATTCAGGTATACAAGTCGGTTATACATAGATTGTATACACTTAGCAGCATATGTGTAGAAAACCTAGGATAGCAAAAAGTCGAAGATGACTATTCCAAAACTCTCACTATTATTATTTTTACGCTGTCACTGGCTGGTGCTATAGCCTTTATCGACTTATGACTTCTTTGGACCCATGGTGACTTATTTCTAGTGACAATCACTAAGCCAGCAATAAACACAATAAATTTATTGTGAAATGTTGAAAAACACGCTGGAGTATTATTCACTCAAAGTATAAAAACAAGCGCTCAGCATAGGCGTCCTGCCAAGCATGCGGACAGGACGGAGTCTGGATACGGATCGCTACGGATAAAAATGTTTCACGAGAAGAAAAATATTGTAAAAGCAATCGTTACAGAGTGGACAATGGACAGATCGTTACTCGAGTTCTACTGTATATATAAATATATGCAATGGACCCCAGTTCTCATTTCTCATTCAGAAAGCCTGCTTAGAATTATTACGAACAAATTTATTTACATAAGAAATAATGTCAAGTAGTTAGTCCATTTCCAGACCCCCAAAATACATGAAATTATTTCTTATGGGAAATAAGGTTTCAGATAACAAAGATTCTTTTTAAAAAGAAAGCTGGGGGAAAACGGATTAATTTGTTCCGGGGGCCCCTGTATTCTCTCATATGGGGGCCCCCAAAATTTTCCCCCACAGCATTTGGTGAGGGCTCATGCGTAGAACTACGGTTTGGCCCCTGAAATGGTTAATAAAAAAAAAAGAAAAAAAACAAAATACTCACCACGGGGAAAGGGGGGAAAGGGGCGAACTCTGGACTTGTGATGATGATGCGGGGGCGATGATGATGGTGATGATACCCATTTTTCGTGACAGTTGAAGGGGAATGATTATAGGGGGTATTCTCAAATGTTAAACTGGAAAAAGGCTCGTAAAAGTGGAGGGTAGCTGACATCCTTCCCAAATTTAGAGAATTTGGGGGTTTGACAAAAATTAAAAAAGGGGGTTTTTATTCTAGTAAATTTGAAATCCAGAACACAAGTAGCCCCTTTGGGGGAGCGGGCAAAACCCGCAGGAAGGTTAAATTTCCCTGGGGTCCCCCTCCCCGGCACATCCAATGAAAAGGTCCCATCGAAACCCTGTCCGGGGAAGGTACCCCCCGGCTGATGATCAAGGTAAAAACCAGGTCGCTTGGTATTTCTTTTTGAAGTTAAGTCTGCCTTAATGTTGTTCAGAATGTTTTAGCTAGTACTGCAATAGAAAAAAATAAAAAGGTATACTGTGAAAAAGTTATTTTAAAAATTTTTAAAAAAAAATTAAAAAAAAAAAATTTTAAAAAAAGGGCGCTAAACCCATGTTCCATTCAGAAAAAGACGGGTGGAGGTTTCCCCCTCCTCTGGGCGCGAGACAGACACCCCCCTTTTTTAAACCCCTTCCCCGGGTTTTTTTAAAAAATGTAAATTTGAAGTAGAGGGGGTCATATTAATGGTTTGTGTGGGGGGAAAACTGGCTGTATGGCCCTTGTGGGTTTGGGGGGTTTTTTTTTATTAAAATACACCCCCCAGTGTTTGATGCTCAAAATAAATTTTTGTAAGTGTATTTTTGTAAGTTTTTTAAGTTTTTTTTTGGGGCCCCCAAAAGGATTAGTCTAATTTATATTATTCCTTATGGGAATAAATTCTTTTGGGTAATGGGAACAGCATTCTAAAAAAAAAATCAAAAAAACCGGGGTCACTTTTTACGGGAAAATTAAAAACAGTGAATATAATAATTTTGCAGGGGGGGCCTCATGAAAACACTTTCCCTTTTTTTAGTGGTTTTCAACGGGGCCATTGTTCTTTTTACAGTGGTCCCCGAAATTTCGTCTTTATTCTTTCCCCGAATTTCTAAAAGGCCTTATCAACGAATTTTTATAAGGGGAAAAATTTTTAAAATTAAAAATTGGTTTTAGACCCCAAAAAAACCAAAAAAAAACCAATTTACACTTAAAAATTTTTTTTGGGTTTGGGGGCAAAACCCGGGAGACCACTTATTTGGGGCCTTTTTTTGCTTTTCTGCCATTTTCGGGCCTGTTGTGGGGAAAGGGCCCCAAAAAGGGGCCATATTTTTTGGGAAAATTTGTATTTCTTTTGTATCTGCCTTTTTTTTGACTAGGTTTTACAGGGGGGCCCCCTAACAAACCCCCGGGAAAACTGGATGTAAGTATAATATTGTAAATGCCGGGGGAAAGGTTTTTTTGGCTGAAATGGGCCCAAACCCGTGACTTTTTTCTTAAGGAAAGGGAAAATTTGGTTGGGGGTTGAGCAGGCTTCTGGGGAAAAAAATTTTTTGTTACCCCGGGGGGGACTGTATTGAGCACTTAATACAGTGGGCCCCCGGGTTTTTTTTAATAATTCATTCCCCCCAAAAGGGGTTTTTTTGCCCGACCCCAAATTTTTTCCCATGGACGAATGTAAATTGTTTTCCGTGTTCAACCCCCAAAAAAACACCAAAAAATTTCCCTCCCCATAATTGTTGAGGTTTTTGGGGCAAGGGAAATCCGGGGTACCACTGTTTTGAGGAAAATGGGGGGAGGGGTAAGGGGAATTTGGGGAGGGGGGGGAAAGGGAAGGGGGGGGGTGGATAAGACAAATTTGAAGAGAAAGGAGGTGAGGGTATTCCTGGTTGCTTTGACTGGGACTCTCTTTACCTCCTCCTGGCAAAACTACAAGCACACTGGATCTCTGATTCCCTTTTTTTCATGGGGACCATCTTGAATAGTCCTTTTTTAAAACCCTTTAGCCAAATCACAGAACAGGGGGGGTTTAATCCATTGTACATTGGTTTCGGGGGGCCATCAGTAAAAACCTGGTTGATCAGGTCCCGATCCCCAGGCCCGGTCATGGACCAGGGGCCCCCGCGCTGCCCGGGACCCCTTCACGTCACGGTATTCTGAGGGATCTCCCGGTATGGAAATAAATTTAAAACTCACGTTCTGTGACTTGTTTATAATCGTCGTGTTATGAGTTTGTGAATACTCACCTACTGTACTTACTATTGGTGCCCCGGCCTGGTAGGCGAATGCTCTTGCCTCCACACTGAGTGTCTGTTGTTCAATCCCCCCCCAGGGGGAAAAAAATTAGTGTGTTTCCCTTACACTTGCTCTGTCTGTTCACCTAAAGGATAGGTACCTGGGTTTAGTCACTTACCTTGCCATCCCCCTTAAAAACCCGCACTGGTAGGTACCCGGGGGGTTAGTTGACTGGGTGG
>WNWK01020868.1:0-35053 GCA_009830355.1 Cherax destructor | reverse complement strand
CCCCCCAACTATCCCTCCCCTCCCCAACCCTCTTCCCTCCCCACCCAGAACTCCTGTTTGTGAATTTGGCTTGGGAACACACATTAAAGCTGGGTCAACTATTACACACGGTCAAGCATTGCTCTCTCTGTGTTACCTTGAACATACCATACAAGTATAACACCATAAACACAGTGTACGTACCTTACCATGAACACACCGTATACTTATGTTATCATGATCACACCGTGTATACATAGCCATGGCATCTCAGGGGCAACACTGTGTCATCCGGGGTAGATGTAGCTTCACTACTACGGTGCTACTACGGTGTTCTTCACACCAACTCCAAGGATGAGGGGCTGGTTACCTCATCTTCTGTATATAGTTCTACTGTCTTCAAATTATGTCCTAGAATTTGTATTGATAAAGCCACTGGAGGGCGAAACGTCTACATCTTGTCGGTATTGTATACCATACATAAACAAGATTTATCTTGGAGGTGAACGATCTGGCAGAGTTATAGGAGAGCTGTATATCATAACACTCCAGGGGCAAGTACACCCATATTTCAGTGAAAAACACAAAGAGAAAGAAAGAGAGAGAGACAGACAGACAGACAGAGACAGAGACAGAGACAGACAGACAGACAGACAGACAGAGAGATAGACAGATAACAGACAGACAGAAAATGCAGACAAACAATTATTTCCTTCTGGGCAGATTCTGAGGAAAAAGGATCCACAGGACCAGAGCCAGGTAGTTTGGTCTGAGGTATGGTACTGTCCACTGGTCTTAGGGTAGGACAGGAAGCATTGGTCAATGAATTGTGAAATACACCATAGAACCATTGATTTTTTCCTCCAACTTAAATGAATCATAATGAAAAATCGTTATCGAACCCAAAAGATATACACTAATTCAAAACTGATTAACAACAAATGTACAAGAATTGGTGGAAAAAAAAATAACAATGTAAAGTTTTATTTAATCCATAATTTGGGTAGGAAAGTTTAGGTACGTTATGGTCGCTTCTGAATGTGAACTGGTAATGATCATGACATATGAAAAAATCATCCAGTGTTTCCTCTCCAAATTGTGTTAGTTTAAATTGTTGCAGCCTTCGTGGTGGGGGTTTTGCACCCCTGGGCGGTGTGGGTTTTATTACCCCACGAGAAAAACTAAAAAGATTTGTATAATTTTTTGGTGCCTTCGAACGGGATAAACTGAGGGAAATTTTTTTTTTTTGCTTCGACTGTTGTAGGTCATGTTCATGCAAAACCAAAACACACACACACACACACACACACACACACACACACACACACAAAATACACACACATACACACACATACACACACATACACATACACACACATACACACACACATACACACACATACACACAAAACACATACACACATACACATACACATACACACATACACACACACATACACACACATACACACACACACATACACACACACACACACACACACAGTGACAGGATGTTCCAGGGGGGAACACAGCAAGGGACACAACTGGAAGCTGAAGACTCAGATGAGTCAAAGGGATGTTAAACATTTCTTCAGCCAAAAGAGTAGTCAGGAAGTGGAATAGTCTAGAAAAAGATATAGTGGAGGCAGGAACCATACATAGTTTTAAGACAAGGTATGATAAAGCTCATGGAGCAGGGAAAACAGAGACCCAGTGAGGTACAATTAGGTAATTACACACATATATATATATATTATTGTAACCACGAACGAGTGGTATTGATCAATAACAACGCTGCACTAGCCAGGGTTCGAACCCATGTTGTTCTGGCCCATTATTGTGAGCGAGAACCACATGACGCCTTTACCCACAGGACCAATAATCCTACAAGAACCAAGCACACAGCACACAGCACAGCACACAGCACACAGCACACAGCACACAGCTATATGTTTTACCTTGGTCCGAGGACACACGGAGGTGTGGGAACTTTCAAGCTAATTTCATTCTCGCTCACAATGATGGGCCAGTACAACATATATATATATATATATATTACCTGGAGACCTGGAGGAGAATTCCAGGGGTCAAGCGCCCCGCGGCCCGGTCTGTGACCAGGCAGTGATCACGACAAGTTTTCACACAGAGTGACATTTGCTACATACGTTCCTACACACAACAATAGCTGGAAAGGAATGCGTTCCTACTTTCACAACAACCATGGTAAGATACGTTCCTACTCACAACAACCATGGTAAGATACGTTCCTACACAACAACCATGGTAAGATACGTTCCCTACACACAACAACCATGGTAAGATACGTTCCTACACAACAACCATGGTAAGATACGTTCCTACTCACAACAACCTTGGTAAGATACGTTCCTACTCACAACAACCATGGTAAGATACGTTTCCTACTCACAACAACCATGGTAGATGCGTTTCTACTCACCAACCATGGTAAAGATACGTTCCTACTCACAACAACCTTGGTAGATACGTTCCTACTCACAACAACTATGGTAAGATACGTTCCTACTCACAACAACCATGGAAAGATGTTTCGTTTCCTACTCACAACAACCATGGTAAGATAGTTCCTACTCACAACAACCATGGTAAGATGCGTTCCTACTCACAACAACCATGAGTAAGATACGTTCCTACTCACAGCAACCATGGTAAGATGCGTTCCTACTCGCAACCATGGTAAGATGCGTTCCTACTCCCAACAACCATGGAAAGATACGTTCCTACTCACAACAACCATGGTAAAGATGCGTTCCTACTCACAGCAACCATGGTAAGATACGTTCCTACTCACAACAACCATGGTAGATGCGTTCCTACTCACAGCAACCATGGTAAGATACGTTCCTACTCACAACCATGGTAGATACGTTCCTACTCACAACAACCATGGAAGATACGTTCTCACAGCAACCATGGTAAGATGCGTTTCACTCACAGCTACCATGGTAAGATACGTTCCTACTCACAACAACCATGGAAAGATACGTTCTACTCACAACAACCATGGTAAGATACGTTTCCTACTCACAGCAACCATGTTAAGATACGTTCCTACTCACAACAACCTTGGTAAGATACGTTCCTACTCACAACAACCATAGTAAGATACGTTCCTACTCCACAACAACCTTGGTAAGATACGTTCCTACTCCACAACAACACATGGTAAGATACGTTCCTACTCACAACAACCTTGGTAAGATACGTTCCACCTCACAACAACCATGGAAGGATACGTTCCTACTCACAACAACCATGGTAAGATACGTTCCTGCAACAACCTTGGTAAGATACGTTCCTACTCACAGCAACCAACGGTAAAGATGCGTTTCCTACTCACAACAACCATGGAAAGATACGTTCCTACTCACAACAACCATGGTAGATACGTTCCTACTCACAACAACCTTGGTAAGATACGTTCCTACTCACAACAACCATGAGTAAGATACGTTCCTACTCGACAACCATGGTAAGATACGTTCCTACTCACAGCAACCATGGTAAGATACGTTCCTACTCACAACAACCATGGTAAGATACGTTCCTACTCCACAACAACAGTAATTGCAGATACGTTCCTACTCACAGCAACCATGGTAAGATGCGTTCCTACTCACAACAACCATGGTAGATACGTTCCTACTCACAACAACCATGGTAAGATACGTTCCTACTCACAACAACCATGGTAAGATACGTTCCTACTCACAACAACCTTGGTAAGATACGTTCCTACTCACAACAACCATGGTAAGATACGTTTCCTACTCACAACAACCTTGGTAAGATACGTTCCTACTCACAACAACCTTGGTAAGATACGTTCTACTCACAACAACCATGGTAAGATACGTTCCTACTCACAACAACCTTGGTAAGATACGTTCCTAAAGACACAACTACCTTGGTAAACCAACCTTCTTAAAGAGAGAGCAGAGCTGCGTTAAGGAGGGCCCAAGAGATAGGGCTCGTCGTGGAGGGCCCAAGAGATAGGGCTCGTCGAGGAGGGCCCAAGAGACAGAGAAGCTCTTCAAAGAAGGCATAGGAGACAGGAACACACATGCGAGTACATTACCTTTTCAATTCACAGAATTCGAGTTGTCTTCTGAGGGTCTCGAGGTAGTTGAGGGCGTTGATGTAGTTGAGAGCATAGCGGTGGTAGGCTTGGCACAGCATGGTCGCCTTGCTACCCTGTCTCCCCACAAACACACAAGAGGGGACACAGAAGAACGGGGGAGGGGATGAAGTGAGGATATGTGAAGCACAAGAAAGAGTGGAGGAAGATTATGAAAGATGAGGGAGGATGAGGGACGATAAAACAAGGGAAAGGAGATAAATAAGGATTGAGAGAGGGTGATAAACAAGGGGAAGCAGAGAGATAGATTGGAGTGGGGGAGAGAGAGAGAGAGAGAGAGAGAGAGAGAAAGGGGGAGAGAGAGAGAGAGAGAGAGAGAGAGAGAGAGAGAGAGGAGAGAGAGAGAGAGAGAGAGAGAAGAGACAGACAGACAGACAGAGAGATGATAGATTCAACCAGGTGTGAGGGGAGAACAGAAAAAAAATATTTGTTAACAATATTAGACATAAATTTTGTTTCTTACAATAAATTTTGTAAACCTTAAACATAAACTGCAAACATATACGTATAATCGGATGGGAAATTCTAGCACTAGGTCTTTCACATTTCCGTGCTTCGTCAGGAGCTAAACAATGTTGCAACAGGTATGATGAGGGGAAAGATTCTCTGTGAGTTAAGAAAACATGTCTGGCACATAGCCTGTCCTTTGAGAGGGTCAGTGCCAGATACACCCTGCTCCCTCACCTCCCTCCCAAGAGGGGCCTGGGATACACTTCAAGACTTGTTATGGAAAGCAATAGAGAATGGAATGAAAACTTAAGAGGCCGCCCAATAACCACGTCAGATCATCATCTACAAGTTTAGTGCCATTATGAAATCATATTTATTAGACGCTGTGTCACCTTAGTGTTGTGTAGAACCTTGTAGTAACTTAAGAAAGGAACATTAACGACTATTACTCATTCTTGTCTCCATGATATTCCTCATGATTTTTAATATTCCTGAATATTCCGTCTCTTATACCTGTCAACCCTACATCACTGTAAAAAGTTATCAATGTGGGTATACAGATTCACGAGTATTTGAGGTTTCTTGAGTATTTCTACGCCTTTAAATGCGTAGAAATACGCCTTTGGAGTCTTTCCTTTGGAGTCTTTCCTTTGGAGTCTTTCCTTTGGAGTCTTTCCCTCTGAAATTCTAGCTCCTATGTTGGAAAAAGGGTGTCGGCCGTCCCATTCCATTCAGGTCCTTATAGTGGTGGTGTTTGCCGTGGAATCTGGATCATCTGGGGGTGGTTTAGGGTGTCCTTTGGGTGACAGGTGTATCTCTGGAGGCTGCCTGTCGGTTCTGGGAAGTGGTGGCCGAAGGAGGTATGCCTTGTGGTGGGTTTTAAGCCGCCCTCTCTTTTGTCCACCGAGGTGGCTCGGTGTATGAGGTTGGTATCTTGGATTGCTGGTTTACCGGTATGAAGGGTAGGGTATGGCATGGGTTCCACACCACATCTGCATTGCTGGCCGCACTTAGGGGCTCACTTGGGCGCAGGGATATACGATCCCTTTCATTTTTCCTGGGATCTCTCTCTGCGCATTCCCCTCTTTTTTTAAATAAATAAATAAATTAAAAGGGAAACTTATCATGGAGACACATGACCTGCCTCCTCCAGGACCTTTTCCAGCGGCACACCCCTACAGACCCTGGCACACCTTCGATCATTCTTGGGATCTCTTTTCCAACTCGGTACCTTCTCCGGGTAGTGTTTCCCTCCTATGGTTCTGCAGTTCTGACCAACCATTTAGACACTTCTGACCTCTGCACAGCCTTGACTATGATCCCGGCTTCTCCACATACAGTGCGTCGATTTTCGAATGGTACACATGACTCAGGACGGCCTGCCTCTAACCTTCTGTCCAAAAGACCTCAACCTGTCACTGATGACTACCTCAGTTTCCTCTCACGCTCTTTAAAAAAAAAGTCCAACAAAGTAATTCATTCCCTTACGCTTTGTTTCAAAGTACTTCTTGGACAAAATTCTTTATGCTGCAACCAACTTCTTCTACTGCCTATCTTTCTGACTACAGCATCAACAAGGCACTCCTTCACCATCTTGGGCAGAACATTTCCTTCCATGTTCTTAAGAGTGGCACATGCATTGTTGCAGTACAAAATGCAGGCCAGGCCAATAATCTTCACTTTTTGACATTGTTGACAACACTAGTTACAATTCAAAGCACATTTTCCTTAACTCTTGCTGTGGATCTATTATTCTTCCACGTACGATCATACAACACGACTTTCTCTTGCGTGTAATGAAGACATTCTGGAACAACTCAGCTCCAGAATCTCCCGATCATTAAAGTTGAAACATACTCCCTGTCCGCAGATGGAGGCGCTATCCTTGCAATATTGCGAGGATAACTTTGACAGCAGTGAACTTCCACCTAGCGAGACAAAGCCTACAAGTGAGAGAGGTGATCCAGAACGGCAAGAATGTAGAAAATGCTGGCGCTTCAGCCACCTGGCAAAATATTGCAGGTCAGTGGCAGAGCGCCTTGTCTGTGGTGCAGCTGACCATTGCAGTCCATCCTGCAGCCACCCCTTGCCGTAACTGCAAAGAGGTGCACTCTGCCTATTCTCGCCTTTGTCCAATTTTCTTAAGAGAAAGGAGATCTATTGTCTTAAAGAGAAAGGGTTCCTCTTGCATCATGACAGTTTCCTATTTTAGCCTCCAAGGACGATTCCACGGCTCTCTTATTCCAGGGTTTGCTAGACGGCCCAGACCTCGGTGATGCCTGCTTCCACAATTGCCTGTGTCCCTTTCTCTTTTTACGATCCTGGGCTCTGAGGTTCCAACCAAATCATCTTTTACTGTCTCTACTTCTTCGCCTTCCCACTCACGTGTCAACGTCTCAGCGCCCTCCTAACTAAATTGACGCCACATAGTGGCATACAGTGGTATACAGTCTGCTCTTTATATCTTTCTCCTTCCTGGCCATTATCAATTCCTGATGTGGAATCTCTGATTTCTTCCCTACCTCCTCCTCTCCGCTTATTAGGGGATTTTAAAGCTCATCATTTCCTATGGGGAGGGTCTCACTGTGACTCTCGTGGCGATTAGTTAGTCTCTTCTCACTTCTCTTCCCCTCCATGTTTTTAAATATAGGTACTCCCATTCATCTCGACCCTCGCACTCTCTCTTGTATAGATCTCTGTTTTCTCCTCCTCAACTGCACTCGATTTTATCTGGTCTTTGCTCCGTGATTTACATGACAGCGATCATTTTTCTTATCCAGCTTCTCATACGAATCCTCGACCTCCTCGTAGCTCACGTTAGCAGTTTGAACATGCGAATTGGGCTCTTTACTCGCGACAAACTGTTTTTAGTGAAAAACCTTCTCTTTTGTCCACAACTATTGAGCCAGTGCAACTATTTTTGTCCTCGGTTTTAACAGGAGCCTTGAATACAATCTCTCAATCCTCAAATAGGCACCCTCAGAATGCGTGCCTTGGTGGTCTCCTACTTCTGCTTGCGCAGTGCGTTTCAAATGTGCTGCACGGAGCAGACATCGTTATAATAGGACCACAGAGCGACTCCTTGATTTTAAGCGGGTGAGGGCGGTTGCCCAACGTGAAGGTAAACACACTGGTTGGCAGGATTGTGTTTCTACCGTTACTTTGGCTTTCTCTGTGAGTGCAGTCTGGAAGAAAGTAGGAAAATTGAGTGGCAAGTTCTTTTCAGACCCGGCTTCCATTGTTAGGGTTGCTGGTGTCAGCATTGCATGTCTTCTTGAAGTTGCCACTGAAACTGGAAATCATCTTGTCTGTATCTCTCACAGGCTCCAGCTATGCACCTCGTTTCTTTCCTCCAAGTCTGCCAGAGTCAATGCCTTTTACGCCTTCCGCTTGCCGAACGTCGGCAGCTGGACCTGATGTCATTCATATTCGTATGCTTCAGCATTTACATCCGTCAGCCTTCGTAGTCATCTTACGTCTTTTAATCTTGTTTGATCGCAAGGGATTCTTTCCCAGCTGTGGAAACTGCCGTTATTCTGCCTTTACATAAACCTGGAACTCCGGGCCATGATGCCTCTCACTGTCGTCCCGTTGCTCTTACTAGTGCAGTTTGCAATTTGATGGAACGTCTAGTAAATAGACGTTTGGCGTGGTATTTAATTAAAGACACACAATAGTCTTTCCACTCGGCAATTTGGCTTTTGTAAGAGCCGCTCCACTATTGACCCCTTACTATGTTTAGATACCTATGTTCGTAATACCTTTACTAGTAACCACTCAGTTATCGCATGCTTTTTTTTATCTTGAAAAGGCATGACACTACTTGGAGATATAACATCTTAGACTTTTCCGTGTTCGGGTTAATGAGTTGCTTTCCCAGGACTTTGTCCAAACTGATGGTGTCCCTCAAATATGTCCTCAGCACCACTCGTTTTATACTTGCTATAAATGATCTGACCTCTGTTCTCCCATCTAATATTTGGTCATCACTTTATATTGATGAATTTGCTATAGCTGGTGCTGGCACTGACTGCCACCTAGTAGCAGCCTCACTCTAGAAAGCTGTCAACCGTGTTTCCCAATGGGCCACTACTCATGGGTTTAAATTTTCTGGTGCTAAAACTCACCAAATTAGTTCCACCAGACGTTGTGTTGTCTCTGATGCTCCATTGTACCTGAATAATTCCTGTGACCCTGAACGTGATGCGGTATATTTCTCAGCTTTCAATTTGATCGCCAGTGTCCTGGAAACCTCACATTGTCTCCCTAAAAGCAACTTAAAATAGCAGGTTGAATATCTTTAAAACCCTCGTTTATCTTTATTGAAGGGTCGACGAATTCTCCTTCGGCTTCATTCTGCCCTAATACTATCGAAACTAGATTATGGCGACCAGATGTATACTGCCGCAGTTCTTTCTAAACTTGATCCCGTTTATCATCAGAGATTACGTTTGTGTCTTGGTGCTTTTCGTTCCTTCCCCGTTGAGTCTACATGCGGAGGCGAATGTTCTGTCTTTGCATGATCGACGTGATACCCATTGCCTTCGATAATTTGTCAGGTCTCATGACCTTCACGATCCTTCTACATACAGTACAGGATGGTAACGGGCGTTAATAAAGGTCCATTATTTGATCGCTGCCCTTGTTTACTCCGCCCATTTTTTCTTCGTATTCACTCTCTCTTGGCTTCTCTTCAATTGCTTCCTTTATTTTTTCATCTGGTATCTACCTTTTCTCTTCCCTCCCTGCGAGGTTCCGTCAGTTCATGTCTGTTCTTCCCCACTACCGCGCGCGAAAGCTCAAATACATAAAATGGCTTCTCAGTCCTTTTTTCTTAACTACTTCCGATCTCGTTCTCACGCCGGCTCAAAATCCTCTGATGGTATCGGGTTTGCAGCAGTGTTCCCGGACAGTGTTGTGCTAGGTCATTTATTAGACTCGGCTAGGATTTTTACAGCTGAACTGTGTGCAATTCTCATTGCGATTATCCACATTGCATCTATGCCTACCTCAACATTTGTAGTAGTTTCAGACTCCTTTAGTGCTTTGCAAGCTATCAAAAAAAATTATTCGCCTCATTCCCTATTCCTTCATATCCAACTTTGGTTGTGCCGCGTCTCTAGTAAAAACTTAGAAATCGTTTTCTGTTGGGTCCCTAGTCATGTAGATGGTCAGGGCAATAAACAAGCAGACTCGACTACGCGGTCAGCTGTACTTGACCTTAGAGTTTCATATACGGGTATTCCATTCTCAGATTATTTTGTTGTAATCTGTAGTCACCTTCGCAATCGTTGGCAACAACGTTGGTCTGATTAGATTCAAACAAATTATATTCTATCAAGCCGAGTTTAGGTTTCTGGTCTTCTTATCATCGATGCCGAGGTTGGGAGACTGTGCTCTCCCGGGCACACACGTCTCACTCATGAGTGTCTCATAGAGAGGCGTCCTGTTCCAGTCTGTGAGAATTGTCAGGTTCCAGTTTCAATTTGTCATATTCTGTTGGACTGTCTTGTCTAGCAGCGAGCACTCAGAATTTACCTCCGATGTCTTCACCGCTCTAACTTTATCTTCCATCTTAGCTGACAGCCACATTTTTGACACAGACTCCCTCTGTTTGACAGCAACAGATATATTATACAAACTTTGATGATATTTTCTTTAGCACTCCTCACAGCCCTTTCTAAGTGTGCCTCTGTTATCCTCTTCTTCCTCAATAGTCTCAAACCAAACAAGCATCTCCTGCCCAGCAGAGCTACATGACCCTTGTGGGTTTAACGCTTGATTTTCATTATAATAATAATAATTTAATATTCCTGAATATTGCTGAGTATTTCCAACCTCCCACCCTAGGTCAAGGCCTCCTTGATATTGAAAGTAATCAGTTAGGGTTAAAGTAACATTTCTTTCTCCTGAAGTTTGCCTATTAAATTTACTTCACCAACTGCTCCTGTAGTATTTGTTCAAGTGTAAATTATATATATTTTTAATTTACTCTCAAGGTTTACCCTTGTAAAGGAAAATGTGGGATGTTATGGGTAGACTTCAAATTACGATGACCTAAGTAGCAACCTAAGTAGCAATGAATGTACACACGTTTCGCTATGGGAATTCTCCGTGTACGGTGATACAACAGGCGAAACATTCTATCTAATGGGCAAAACATGCTAAGCGTTGGGGGAATTATGTAGGATATGTTAGGGAGACGAGCGTCTAATTCCAGACATGACCTACCTACCTACCTACCTACCTACCTACCTACCACGTAATGAAAAAAAACAAGTTGTATAATGAGCTATCCTGCGATTTTGTAGAGCACCCAGTGCTTGAGACCGTGTACAGCAGACTCTATTAAATAACCGTAAGGTTTGTATAACCCTTGAGTTGTACATAGCATAACCATCATGCTTTAAAAAGGATGATTCGGTTATGTTTCTTTCAGTAACAGAACAAGTTGGTACAATGACCTGAGATGCTGACCAACTCGGTAAGCCACTGCATAAACTGACATAGTTAAACATTGCATTCAACTCCTTAGCCATCCAGAGTACTGATGTCTAGTTCCAGACGTTTATCTGTTTGTCCTACATAAGAGAGGGAACATAGAGTGCAGGGGACCTTGTAAATGCTTCACTTTCCCAGTAATCGTAAGCACTATTTATATTGAACCTTTTCAATGTATCAGGAAGGCTGGTTAAATTTTCATTGTCGAGTAAAATAAACACATTTTTCTTTGGAAGTAATTTGCTAGGTTCAGTCCTGTGGAAAGTTCCCCTGGCTGACATTATCTCCTTCCCAACAAATTTCTTAAGATATCTCAGTTTTGTGGCTATGTTGAATATCTTACCAAGTTCATCATCTAAATACTCAAGACAAGAAATACATAAAGCTATCAAAAACACTGAGAGGGAATCACTTCTTTTAACGTTAGTTTCATAACTGGAATAGTAGTTACTTTACAACGACACATACTGTAAGTTGGATTCTTCTATTATGTAAATTTAATTCTCCTGTCAACACTGTAGATTTGAGCATCTAATGATAGTTTGTTATCCATTTTACGCTTAACTGTCAACTTCATTTAGGTTACTAAACCTTTGATTTTAGGTAGGAACTCTTCATATTTTGATCTCTTGGCCACAACAACATCTCCATATTCAAAATGCTTCTCGTTACTTAGGAGAATATCTTTAAGGGATCTAGTTTCATAGAATACCATATATAAATTGCTTAGTAGGGCGGAGAGTGGATTTACCACACTCACTCCATGTTTCTGCGCATAATATTTACTTTTAGATACAAATTTACAGTACATAACGCATAGTTTAAGTGGTTCAATAATTACATTCATAGGTTAGGGCATACAGAGGTTTTCCAGCTCCTCTTCGAGATACTTGAACAAATCATGTACAGGACGCTGCTGAACAATGTTGTGACATCAAAACTCACGAGAGCAAAGTCACGTAAAACATTTAAGCTTTGCAGCCTCTGTAATGTCAACTTTATTTTTAATATGCGCATCCGAAATTCTTCCTTCCAAGGAAATGAGGAATTTACTGACCATTTAGATAAGTCATAGAGAGCAAAGCCCACAGAACTCATAACCGGAAGAACTGGGTTCCCAGATTTGTGTCTCAATACGTACAGGTGCTGAAGGGTTGCCGACCTGGCCAACAACTATTTTATTAGCCCATCATTTCCCTTCAAAATCTTTTTGGAAGTTTGTTAAAGTGACAGTGTGGTCGAAGGGATTCTTAACAGTTTATACGTCACATTGTCACTCAGTAAACGATTCAGCTTGTCCGAGTACTCCTTATCTAGAATGACAAACGCCTTGAATTCATCTTTTCTTATGAGATGCAAATTCTGGTCATTACTAAGCTGTTTATATGTTTTGACAAACCATAGTGAGCTATCGGGAATCACTAGACGGAGTTGGCTACAATAAACAATCCCATTGGATTGTTTGCCTACAATTGATGTTAGACTTATTGGGCGGTAATTTGATGGTAACGACTTGTCCCCTGCTTTAAAAATAGGAATTACATTAGCCATCTTCCACGTATCCGGCACTACACCTGTTTGAAGAGATAGGTTAAAAATGTTAGTTAAGGAATTCCTTCAATGTGGGAAGAGTACATAAGAGGAATGTAGTACAAGCCAACTAGGAAATGTACACTGTAATGTAGGTATGGCAAAAGCCTGATGCAGGGTTATAGCACAAATTAGTAACGCAGGGTGTAAAACGAGGCTCTTACATCGACAACGTTTCGCACAGTGTAGAGCTTTATCATAACGTGGCAAAGCTCTACAGCGCAAGCATTTACTAGACGTTTCGCTCATCATAACGTGACAAAGCTCTACAGCGCAATCCCATTGGTTTCTATGATGAGTTTTCCACCCAGCTCCTTGAGAAACTTTAGAGCACACTTGCCCCATGCTCATGGGTTCCAACCTATTGGGATTTAAATTATATATATATATATATATATATATATATATATATATATATATATATATATATATATATATATATATATATATATATATATTAAAACTTCAGGTGTCAAGTCCTCATGTTTATCAGCAAGCAGAAAAAACTTGGCTGGGTCTTCACAATTATCACCACCAGTTGCAGGCACGAAGCTTAAGCTGAACCCCGAGGTTGCCTGCTCATCACTGCTTCATTCCTTACTAGAGAAATTTATAACGAAGTCGAGTTAGCATGTGTGGTCCAGTCATTTTAATTTCCTTGTGTGAGTGAGTTCAATGTTCCTTCTCATTGCCTTAAGTTCACAATAGATATAATCCAGTAGGTGTTCATGTCAGCTTGACAAAATCTGGTTCAAATCATGTCAATAACAAGCTTCTTGTTATGTCATATTATATCCCGTATATTTAGTATTCATTAACTTGTGTAGACAATAGAACGGAATATTAAAAATCCTTCAGGAATATGGAGAAACACTCAGGAATAACTAGAAATACTCGAATACTCAAGAACCCATAACCCACTACTAAACTAGTAGCTGATGATCTGTCGTCAGTGGGCGGCTTCTTAAGTTCGCGAATAATTTTCTAGCATTTTCTGTAAACGTAAAATGGCATCCCCCACCCCACATGGAAGCAGGGTTTGGGGGGTCCGAGCCTGAGCCACTCACCCCACCTGGGAGCAGGGTGTGGGTGTCCGTGCCTGAGCCTCTCACCCCACCTGGGAGCAGGGTGTGGGTGTCCGTGCCTGAGCCTCTCACCCACCTGGGAGCAGGGTGTGGGTGTCGAGCCTGAGCCACTCACCCCACCTGGGAGCAGGGTTGGGGTCCGAGCCTGAGCCACTCACCCCACCTGGGAGCAGGGTGTGGGTGTCCGTGCCTGAGCCTCTCACCCCACCTGGGAGCAGGGTGTGGGTGTCCGAGCCTGAGCCACTCACCCCACCTGGGAGCAGGGTTGGGGGTCCGAGCCTGAGCCACTCCCCCCACCTGGGAGCGGGGTGTGGGTGTCCGTGCCTGAGCCTCTCACCCCACCTGGGAGCAGGGTGTGGGTGTCAGCCTGAACCACTCACCCCACCTGGGAGCAGGGTGTGGGTGTCCGAGCCTGAACCTCACCCCACCTGGGAGCAGGGTGGGTGTCCGAGTCTGAGCCTCTCACCCCAACTGGGAGCAGGGTGTGGGTGTCCGAGCCTGAGCCTCTCACCCACCTGGGAGCAGGGTGTGGGTGTCCGAGCCTGAGCCACTCACCCCACCTGGGAGCAGGGTGTGGGTGTCCGAGCCTGAGCCACTCACCCCACCTGGAAGCAGGGTGTGGGTGCCCGAGCCTGAGCCTCTCACCCCACCTGGGAGCAGGGTGTGGGTGCCCGAGTCTGAGCCTCTCACCCACCTGGGAGCAGGGTGTGGGTGTCCGTGCCCTGAGCCTCTCACCCCACCTGGGAGGCAGGGTGTGGGTGTCCGAGTCTGAGCCTCTTACCCCACCTGGGAGCAGGGTGTTGGAGTCCGAGCCTGAGCCACTCAAAGCCCACCTGGTAACAGGGTGAGGGTGTCCGAGCCTGTGCCTCTCACCCCACCTGGTAGCAGGGTGTGGGTGTTCGAGCCTGTGAATCTCACGGGACACGCAATGAGCCAGACAAACATTCCTACCTCTGAGATAATCTTTCCCCATCATCCTAACTGTCGTAACTCTTGCAACATTGAATAGCTCCAGACAAGCACGGAAGTGTAAAAGGCCTATATCCAGTTTTTTCCATCCCCAAGTTAGTTGTTTTACATTGTTGAAATCGTCTATTTGCGACTGGTTATGCATTTATGGTTATTCTGCATATTGTGATGTCATCTCTTTAATGCAATGTTATTGCATATATATATATATATATATATATATATATATATATATATATATATATATATATATATATATATATATATATATATATATATATATGTGTGTGTGTGTGTGTGTGGGTGTGTGTGCATGTATGTTGTGTCAAAATTGGCAAAAACTTGTGATTTAGGCTTAAATAGCAACACTCTTCTTGCCGAATCAAAGCGAAAATTTGCGTATGCAATAATTTCAAAAAAATTGCAATAATTTCTGAACCTATCGAAAAAATGTATTTCACTGTGTTTGTTAATTATTAAATTATTGCAAACTTATCTAATATATATTTAGTTGCATTTGATTAATTAAATTGCGCTAGTTATAATAAGGTTAGGTAATTTGTTAAAGTTCTTTTGGTACAAAATTATTAATTTTTACATTAACATAAATGAAAAAATATATCTTTAAACGTATAAGAGAAAATTTTAAAAAGGACTTAATTTTAAAAGAGTTCTTGCAAATTGACCAATTTTTCCTATACGGCACGAAAAAACACACACACACACACACACATATATATGTGTGTGTGTGTGTGTGTACTCACTATTTGTGGTTGCAGGGTCCGAGTCCTTTTAAAATATATATATATATATATATATATATATATATATATATATATATATATATATATATATAATATATATATATATATATATATATATATATATATATATATATATATATATATATATATATATATATATATTTATTTATTAACACATCGGCCATTTCCCTCCAAGGCAGGGTGGCCAGAGAAGAAAAACTTTCATCATCATTTACTCCAACACTGTCTTGCCAGATGCATGCTTACACTACAGTTATAAAACTGCAACATTAACACCCCTCCTTCAGAGTGCAGACACTTCTTCCTGTCTCAGGACTCAAGTCCTGCCTGCCGGTTTCCTGAATCCTTAATAAATGTTACTCTTGCTTCCACTCCAACAGCACGTCAAGTATTAAAACAATTTGTCTCCATTAACTCCTATCAAATACGCTCACGCATGCTTGCTGGAAGTCCAAGCCCTCGCACACAAAGCTCCTTTACCCCCTCAACCTTTCCAAGGCAGACCCTTACCCCGCCTTCCCTCCACTAGATTATACACTCTCGAAGTCATTCTATTTGCTTACTTCCTCTCTTCATGTCCAAACCACCTCAACAACCCCTCCTCGGCCCTCTGGATAATACTTTTGGTAATCCGCACCTCCTAATTTCCAAACTACGAATTCTCTGCATTTATTCCACACTACACATTGCCCTCCCGACATGACATTCCACTGCCTCAGCCTTCTCCTTGTTTTAATTTTACCATCCATGTCCCCACCATAAAAAGTGTTGGTAAACTTTTCCCCATACATTCCCCCCTTTGCTTCACGGACAAAGTTCTTTTTCTCCACAGACTCCTAATGCACCACTCACCTTTTTTCCCCCAACAATTCTATGATTCACATCATCCTTCAAGACCCATCTGCTGACACGTCGACTCCTAAATATTTGAATACATTCAAAATATTGGAGGATAGATGTAGGAGGAAGGCAATGGGGGCAGTGTATGGGGAGGTTAAGAATGTAGTGTTAGAGTGTTCAGCAGGTTTGTTGTTACAGGAAAGTGGGGTGGGGGGGGAAGAGCGATTGGTGGAATGATGATGTAAGTAAGGGGGAAAAAGTTAGCATATGAGAGGTTTTTCAAAGTAGAAGTGATGCAGGAGGTAGGTTACTGAAAGCAGTGAAGAGCTTTTATGAGGATAGTGAGGCTCAGGTTAGAGTGTGTAGGAGAGAGGGAGATTATTTCTCGGTAAAAGTAGGCCTTAGACAGGGATGTGATGATGTCACTGTGGTTGTTCAATATATTTATAGATGGGGTTGTAAGAGAAGTGAATGCGAGGGTCTTGGCAAGAGGTGTGGGGTTAAAAGACAAAGAATCAAATACAAAGTGGGAGTTGTCACAGTTGCTTTTTGCTGATGACACTGTGCTTTTGGGAGATTCTGAAGAGACGTTGCAGAGGTTGGTTGATTAGTTTGGTAAGGTATGTAAAAGAAGAAAATTGAAAGTGAATATAGGAAAGAGTAAGGTGATGAGGATAACAAAAAGATTAGGTGACAAAAGATTGGATATCAGATTGGAGGGAGAGAGTATGGAGGAGGTAAATGTATTCAGATATTTGGGAGTGGACATGTCAGCAGATGGGTCTATGAAGGATGAGGTGAATCATAGAATTGATGAGGGAAAAGGGTGAGTGGTGCACTTGAGTCTGTGGAGACAAAGAACTTTGTCCATGGAAGTTAAGAGGGAATGTATGAGAGTATAGTTATACCAACACTCTTGTATGGGTGTGAAGCATGGGTGATGAATGTCGCAACGAGGAGAAGGCTGGAGGCAGTGGAGATGTCATGTCTGAGGTCAATGTGTGGTGTGAATATAATGCAGAGAATTCGGAGTTTGGAAATTAGGAGGAGGTGCGGGATTACCAAAACTATTATCCAGAGGGCTGAGGAGGGGTTGTTGAGGTGGTTCGGACATGTAGAGAGAATGGAACGAAACAGAATGACCTCGAGTGTATAAATCTGTAGTGGAGGGAAGGCGGGGTAGGGTCGGCCTAGGAAAGGTTGGAGGGAGGGGGTAAAAGAGGTTTTGTGTGCGAGGGGCTTGGATTTCCAGCAAGCATGCGTGTACGTATTTGATAGGAGTGAATGGAGACAAATGGTTTTTAATACTTGACGTGCTGTTGGAGTGTGAGCAAAGTAACATTTATGAAGGGATTCAGGGAAACCGGCAGGCCGGACTTGAGTCCTGGAGATGGGAAGTACAGTGTCTGCACTCTGAAGGAGGGGTGTTTAATGTTGCAGTTTTATAACTGTAGTGTAAAGCACCCCTCTGGCAAGACAGTGATGGAGTGAATGATGACGAAAGTTTTTCTTTTTCGGGCCACCCTGCCTTGGTGGGAATCGGCCGATGTGTTTATAATAATAAATTTTTATTATTTTTTTATTATCAAATAAAGCGCTAAACCACAGGGGTCATACAGCGACTTTTACTGGGAAATAATCTCCCTCTCACCTACATACTCTAACATGAGCCTCACTATCCTCATAAAAACTCTTCACTGCTTTCAATAACTCACCTCCTATTCCATACATTTGCATCTGCCACATTGCCTCCCTATCATATGCCTTTTCCAAATCTATAAATGCCACAAAAACCTCTTTACCTTTATCTAAATACTGTTCACCTATATGTTTCACTGTAAACACTTGGTCTACACACCCCCTACCCTTCCTAAAGCATCCGTGTTCATCTGCTATCCTGCTCTTCGTCTTACTCTTAATTCTTTCAATAATAACTCTACCATACACTTTACCAGGTATACTCAACAGACTTTTTCCACTATAAGTTTTACACTTTTTTGTCCCCTTTGGCTTTATACAAAGGAACTATGCATGCTCTCTGCCAATCCCTAGGTACCTTACCCTCTTCCATACATCTATTAAATAAAAGCATTAACCACTCCAAAACTATATCCCCACCTGCTTTTAACATTTCTATCTTTACACCATTTCATTCTACCCACTGCCTCATGCACTTCTTCCTCACTCCTACAAGATGTTATTCCTCCTTGCCCTATACACGAAATCACAGCTTCCCTATCTTCATCAACATTTAACAATTCCTCAAAATATTCCCTCCATCTTCCCGATACCTCTAACTCTCGTTTAATAACTCTCCTCTCCCATTTTTAACTAAGAAATCCATACGTTCCCTAGGCTTTCTCAACTTATTAATCTCACTCCAAAACTTTTTTTATTTTCAACAAAATTTGTTGATATTATCTCACCCACAATCTTATTTGCTCTGTTTTTACATTGCTTCACCACTCTCTTAACCTTTCTTTCTCTCTCCATATACTCCTCCCTCCTTGCATCACTTCTACTTTGTAAAAACCTCTCGTATTCTAACTTTTTCTCTCTTTCTACTCTCTTTACATCATTCCACCAATTGCTCTTCTTCCCTCCCACACCCACTTTCCTGTAACCACAAACTTCTGAACACTAACACCATATTCTTAAACTTACCCCATACATCTACCCCATTGCCTATACTACTCTCACTAGCCCATCTGTCCTCCAACAGTTGTTTATATCTTACCCTAACTGCCTCCTCCTTTAGTTTATAAATCTTCACCTCTCTCTTACTTGCTGCTTCCAATTTTCCTTGTATCCCATCTACCTTTTACTCTCACTGTAGCTACAACTAAAAAGTGATCGAGTCACACAACACTACAATCTTGAG
Organism: Cherax destructor; assembly: GCA_009830355.1. Classification (NCBI taxonomy): domain Eukaryota; kingdom Metazoa; phylum Arthropoda; class Malacostraca; order Decapoda; family Parastacidae; genus Cherax; species Cherax destructor. The sequence goes on along the minus strand of WNWK01020868.1, from coordinate 15,796 downwards.
ATTTTTATTATACATTTATAGGGAGAGGGAGTTCTAAACCTTCAGGGGTAATACAGCTCCTGGGAGATGTAAGGCATTCAGGCTTGATTCAAGGAATTGGAGCAATGCTCCAATTCTTTAGATCGAGAGCCCCTCAGCATAAGAAACCTCCAATGAAGGGTTTGCAAGCTTAAAATTTTCACTTTTTCACATAAAAATAAGATACATTGGTACCCTGAGTTTCGTACTGCTCCCAACTTGAACAATTATGTAAGTGTATTATTGTAAGTGCTTTTGTAAGTGTATTTTTGGGGGTCTGAACTGGACTAATATAATTTACATTATTCCTTATGGGAACAAATTCGTTCGGTAACGGCACTCGAACAGCATTCTGGAAAGAATTATGGCTGAAACTTGGGGTACCACTGTATTGTTGCTTTGTTTTGCAGGAGACTGATAGCACCACTGTACCATGCAGCCAACAAGACCCACCCCTTCCGTATGGAGGATGTCTACTACACTGGCATTATCCCTCAAAAACTTAAATGGCAAAACACAATAAACAATATAGCTAATCGTTTTCCATGGCGCCCAGAATTTGGAAAAATTCATTTATTTACAGTGATCTCATGATATTAGAACTAGACCAAGGATTGGGGCCAGAGGCATCCAACATAGTGTGGACCAAGATTCTAAGAATGAGGGAATTATCTTCTGCAGATAATGAAACCATGACAACTAAGAAATAGAAAACTTTATTATTAAATTATTAAGAGAGCCCATGTATGCATAAATATGTACAGTACAGACGCTACCCTACTTACGAACATTCGAGTTATGAACATTTGGACATACGAACAGACTGCCATGTTAGTTAAAGAAGTTTTTTATTACAGAACAGATTCTCCTCACTTAACGATGGAGTTCCGTTCCTAAGACCACATTGTTAAATGAATTCGTCGCTAAGTGAGGAGCATACTATAATGGTCGAGAGTTTGTGTCAACTATCTTTGATATTGTTTTAATGTCACCTTTGCACCATTTATAACATTTCTTGTGTATTTTTAAATGAATATACAGTAGTGTACTGCATACTGAAATAAACAAAATAGAGGAAATCAGCTATAATATACAGTGGAACCTCGACCTACGAGTGTCCCAACATATGAATTTTTCAGATACGAGCCATTGCTCGGTCAATTTTTTGCTCTGAATTATGAGCCAACATCTGAGTTACGAGCCAGCTCCCCGCTTCCCCCTCAACCCAAAACCTGCACACTTCGCTTGTTTATCTATGATTTCATCCTTTAATTCCATAGAAATCATCCTCTTTTTCTTCTCAGCACTGTCCTTTGTGCTTACTTTCTTAGGACCCATGGTTAGAAACAAGAAATTTGGCCAAATTGTAACAAATTGAAGGAAAGCACGACAAAATACTATCCTCCCACAGTGAGGTAAACAATGCGCTGCGCCAACTAGTGGTGGTGTTCTGAAGGTCCCCCATTATTTTGATTATTATTATTATTAATTTAGGGAACTGGAGCACAGATCCAATTCCCTAGATCAAGAGCCCCTCACCAGCATCAAGGTTCCTTGATGCTGGTGAGGGGCTCTTGATCTAGGGAATTGGATCTGTGCTCAAGTTCCCTATATTAATAATAATAATTATAATAATACAATATGTAATAGTAATAATATTACAGTGGACACTTGGTTATCGTCGATAATTCTTTCCATAATGCTGTTCGAGTGGCGTTGCCAAATGAATTTGTTCCCATAAGGACAAATGTAAATTACATTAGTCGTTTCAGACCCCCAAAAATAGTTACAAAAGCACTTAAAAAATACACTTACATAATTGTTCGAGTTGGGAGCTGTACGAAAACCGAGGGTCCACTGTAATAGCACGTAATAATAATAATGAGAAACTTCAGAAGGCTGCCACTAGTTGGCACAGCGAACAGCAAAACATCCAGCGAGTAGTTCACGTGTTTACCTCACTGTGGGAGGATAGTATTCTGTCGTGCTTTCCTTCCATTTGTTACAGTTATTTGGCCAAATTTCTTGTTTCTAACCATGCGTCCTAAGAAAGTAAGTGCAAAGGACAGTGCTGAGAAGAAAAAGAGGATGATGTCCATGGAATTAAAGCATGAAATCATAGATAAACATAAGCAAGGTGTGTGGGCAATACCAGCATAGTACATCTACGATATGTACAATACTAAAGCAGCAGGAGTCGATAAAGGCTATAGCGCCAGCCAAGGGTGTTACAATAATTTCTAAACTGCGGACCTCTGTCTATGAAAAAGTGTAGCATTAAGATGGCAAGTTAAGCGATAGAAAAAGAACAAAACAAACTAACTCCTCCAATGTTGCTGTTGGTTTATAGGGCCACTGACAAAACACGCTGCCCTGCCTATCTTCCACCACCCTCAACCTCTGCCAGAATCTGCTCCAAGGTAAGTGTGTATACTACTTTATACATACATAACCAGTTTATTTCTTTACATTCTCTATTATGTTTTAATATGTTTTATACAATATTTCTTATTTATAAATACAGTGGACCCCCGAGTAACGTAAAAACTTCATTCAAGAAGCCTGCTCAAGTGCCATTACCGAACGAATTTACTCCTTTAAGGAATAATGTCACGTAGGTTAGTCTATTTCAGACCCCCAAAAATACACTTCCACAAGCCCTTACAATATTATACTTACATAATTGTACGATTTCCGGAGTGTTCGTTAGCCGGGGGTCCACTGTATGTACAGTGGACCCCCGGCTAACGAACACCCCGGCCGATTATTTCTTATGGGAAATAATGGTTCAGAAATCGGCCAGTTCGATTTTAGGCCTAGCTCCTGGAACGGATTACGGCCGATTTTCCGGGGTCCACTGTATTTTGTCCTGTCTCCCGAGAGCAGGAATTCCACTGGAACGGATTAATGGCATTTAAATTAATTTAAATGAGGAAAATTGATTTGATATAGTTTCGAGCTAGGTCACGGAATGGATTGAACTTGTAAGTCGAGGTTCCACTGTACATTATTTAGGTATGAATACTAGTCAGAGAGCCCGTCATAAGTCAGAGGCATCGGTAACGAGTAAGTCACTAAGTAAGGAGAGGCTGTATTTATTATTAAAATATGCTTTAGTATTAAGAACCATACATTACTGATACTGTACAGTATTGTCTTTAAGTTTTCAACGAACAACGGCTCAGAGAAAGAACAATAATAATAATGATAATATTAAAAACAATACACAATAGAAAATTGGCAAAATAACGACTTACAAACAATTCAAGATACGAACAGCCTTCTGGAACATAACCTGTTCGTAAGTTCAGGGGCGTCTGTACTTTGAGTCTGACTCACGAAATTGTAATGACACGATTGCAAAAAACCATACCACTGGCGGGGATAGAACCAGGTCTGGAGTTTTATGACTGATCGTGGGTTTTATCCCCACCTGTGGTATGGTTTAGAGTAAACCATACCACAGGAAGAAAATACATTCACTATAACACATTATAGCTGTCCTGCCAGAAATGTACACAAGACATTAAAACTTAAATGACCCTCTGAACTGCAACATCTACACCCAGTGAAAAACTACTCGGTAAAGTGCAAAATAGGGCATAATCCACTCGGCCCTGGAAGAGCATCCTCTATTCAACCACCTAATCAAGGTTAGGTTAGGTTTGATTTCATTAAATTAGGTAAAGCTAGCTTAGTGTATATAAATATGCCTTAGATGGGCTTTTATTTTTTTAGTCTTAGGTGGGTTTTGTGGGAATTTTTTGAATGCCTGTGTGCCAGTGTTCTCCATAGGGCCAGCAAAAGGAGGCTTGTAACTGTTATCCCATCTCTGCCAGGAAAAGATGGGTACAACAGCTTTTTCACCATGCTAGAGTGCCATATGCTAAGTCACCTGCCTTCAGTTTACGAATGTAACAGTGACTGACATATCGAGTAATTAACACCCTCTGCCAACCATTTGGCAACGTTGCCCCAGGGCATCATTGACACTTAAGAGGCTGTGTTCTTGAAGACCAGGAGCCAGCTGTATTAGGTAAAGAACCAGAAAGAGCTGACATGGTGGTTTGTCTTGCATCAGAGCCAGATTAGATCATTATTGCTCTCTGAATGTGTCATAAGAGAGACATGCTGATGTGTGTCTGATAAACGAGATTAGGTACCGAGACTCATTTAAGTGTTATCAATGGGCTTCCTGCACTAAAGCCAGAATCTACACTCTTCAGAAGCAAGATTTAATTTTGAGGACTTTCTTGGTGAAAGTCAATGTAATGATTTAATGACATTCAAATACAGTGGACCCCCGAGTAACGAACAAAATTCATTCTAGAAGCCTGCTCAAGTGCCATTACCGAACGAATTTACTCCCTTAAGAAATAATGTCAAGTAGGTTAGTCCATTAAAGACCCCCAAAAATACACTTACAAAAGCACTTACAATATTATACTTACATAATTGTACGATTTCCGGGGTGTTCGTAACTCGGGGGTCCACTGTACTGTGAAAGCTCACTGTTAAGCAGTGCTTGATATCACGAAGTCCAAGATACCCAATCCCCAGTTAGACAGAAAGACCTGGGGGGCACACGAGTCCACATCTTTTCCCCACCTTGTTCGTCATGTAGATTGCAATCCATACTCTTGTACAAGGTATGCAGGGATTTAACTGAAGTACAACGGTGTTAGTAATATGACTAGTGGAAGTCAGTTCCAGAGCTTGTCAAGTGTCATATCAAAGCAAAGTGTAAGTTTCAGTCTGCCTCGTCATTAACCAGGAACAAGGTGTCAATAAGGACATCAAATTGGTAAGTTTACACCTGGGTGTTTTTCACAGCCACTCGTAGAGGAGGCAATGACTAAATATTTGGTAGAGCTCATGAAAGGCTAGCAGGCTCTAGGTGACTAAGCTGACACTAACAGTGTCAGTTGAGTATACACACACAAAGTACTCGAAAGTACTGCCTAATCTTATCCAGTCCTGCTCATTTTGGCCAACCAAACTACAGGAATGTGGCTCAGGTTTGCATTTTGTGCTCTTGTTCCACAAGTTTACAGATGCTTGACTGACATGACTTCATAAAGACCAGAATGGCAAACCATGTACAGATTTAAATATTTTTTAAATCATTTCCATTTTCCAACCTGATTTAGTATAGTTTCACTTGTCAATTATACAACCTCCCCAGGAAGAAGCTATACCTTGCTCATACCATAGGATCTCCAGTGCCATATCCTGCTATCTACACCAGGCCTGCACCTAGGCCTTTTCACACCACAGCCAGGTCTTTTCACTCAGTGTTGTGAAGCTTGTTAAACACTTGAAATGATGGCAGGTAGTCAGACACTGCATAGTGGAAGAGAGGGAGAGAAACTTTAATGTAAGAGATGAGTAATTATGACAAAAAGGAATTAAGGTGCTAAAATTACTGCACACTAGATGCTGTACAACACCTGGCATTGGATCAGCTACAGATACACATACAATCTATCATCATTTTACTGCATTAATATTCATATGTGACTCCCAACATAAATTTCTTAATGACCACTGAACTTACAAATACTATTTTCTTTGTTTTAAATTAGGTCACATAAATCTATATAAAAAATATTTAATTGCAAATAAGCTAATAAAAAATATGGCCATGACACACTGCAGCTGAGCAGCACCAGGAAACTCTCAAATCTGAACCAGTTTAATTCAAGGTGTGGAAATTTGTGTGCATGCATGCATATAGCACAGCTAGTCTGCATGACTGACTGGCTTGTTTCCAGTTACAGTAGGGCCCCGCTTTTCGGCGTTCCGTTCAACGGCGAGTTCAAATTATGACCGAAAGTTTCTATACAGCAAGCGGTCTTTCAAATACGGTGCGCGCCACCCGGTTTGTTTACATTTTCCATGAGCACATCTCTCTATTATGTAATAATCACTCTTGGGCACATTAAATGTCCTATTTTACGTCAATATAGACATTTTTATTAATCCATCTATGATATTTTCTTAAATTATATAGAAACACATTACAAAGCATATAAACATGCTGTTTATATGCTATGGATGTGTGGCTGGGCGGAGGGAAAACATTACGTAATAATAATAATAATCACTCTTGGGCACATTAAATGTCTTATTTTATGTTAATATAGACATTTTCATTAATCCATCTATGATATTTTCTTCAAAATTATATAAGAAACACGTTACAAAGCATATAAACATGCTATGTGGTTGCCGGGCGGAGGGAAAACATTACGTCACTCCCCTTAATACATAACGCTTTTGTGTACAATTCTCGGCATGAATTATTCATTACTTCTCCCTTTATGATGGCATCTAAAGGTAGTTGATAGAAACGATTAAACTCAGAAAACATATGTCGATGGTAATAATATGGCTCTGGGCCACATAGAATAAATTAACATAAATGAGATGTGGTAGTCAGGCGACTTGTGGTAGCCAGGCTACGTGTAGGTCTTGTGGTAGCCAGGCTACTTGTAGGACTTGTGGTAGCCAGGCTACTTGTAGGACTTGTGGTAGCCAGGCTACTTGTAGGACTTGTGGTAGCCAGGCTACTTGTAGGACTTGTGGTAGCCAGGCTACTTATACACAATGAAAGTGACGAAAACCAGACACATTCACCTGGTTTGTTTACATTACGTGTGGGTGGGGAGGGGAGGGCTGCCCTGGCTGGCTATCCACACTTCCCAAACCTGACTTCCTACAAATAAAACTCACATCTCGCCCTACATTAACACTACAAATATTTTAAGGTAAGTAATGAGTGTACTGTATATACATTTTATCACTCTAGGGCACTTAATGTTGTAGTAGGTTGGAGTGGCCAGGCAGGATGCCATACCTCCCACACGACTTTCTACAAATAAATACTTTTCACCTCTCACCCTACATTAAGCATCGTAGTATAGTATGTGTGGGTGGGGTGGGCAGGAGGGCTACCATACCTACTACACCTGACTTCTTACAGTGAATACTACTCACCTTTTGCCCTACATTAAGACTACAAATATTTTGAGGTAAATAATGAGTGTACTGTGTGTATTTTACTTTTTAATGCCTAGTTCTATTGCTAACTTAATATATGTTAGTTTAAACTTGTTATCTGGCATTTATATGCATTTATAAATGGAAAAAATGGGTTCTGCCTTTCGGCGAAATCTGCTTTCCGGAAGTAGCCTGGAACCTAACCTGCTGTATAAGTGGAGCCCTACTGTATATCATTACTGAAAGTGGCCATATAAATGTAATACAGTCAACCTTAATTTAAACTATTGTACGTCACATATTAATTTTTTTCAATAAGCCACTTGGCTAAATAATGAAATACAACTTTATAAAATTTTATTATCTCTGGAAATGAAGCGTACTATTTTCCAACTTGTACAGCACATTACACCAATGCAATGTTGCTATATTCAAGGAAAGCACTAAACCCGTGTGGATCATTCAGTGCTGCATTCACAATAAAAATTGCAGAATTAGAGATTTGTGCAACCTTAGTCTTAAAAGTAGGCACTCTAACAGACTAACAGGGGAAGATGTATGTTTTTGCCAATTGTCCATTAGATTCCAAATTACAAAATAAATTTTTCATAATCGTAACATAAATGGACAAAGTTCAGAATCAGTGGACTTGATCCATTGATTCAGAAGACTGCAGGACACTAAGAATACAGGTATTGTAACCTAAAGTACTGTAGTATGGCACTATAGAGTAATTTTATATGTAGTACGTAATGTACAGTAATTTTACTTACCTCATCATAGTGGAGAGATGAGGTGTAAACTACTGTGATTGATAATGGTGACTCGTAATAGTAACTTTTGTTACGAGTGAGAGGAGCTGTTAAAGCTCTACTAGTGAAAATGTAGATATCAGACACTATTTTTTAACACCATCTTCCTCGGATACCAGTGCACTAAGATGCCAGATTCAACTTACTTCAATAGTTCACTACTTGCACTATACCACTTTCTAATCTACCTTTACCTCACCTATGATATTTGTGCCTGGGGATCTACTACAACTTATCACCCTAAACCATTAATTAATAACCCAACAAAAAGCTGCTGTGTGGACTATCACCCATTCCTGTGCCAGACATTCCCCCCCCCTCTTTAAGAGGTTGAACTTAATTAATATACAAAATATGCACTCATATTACTGTGCCTACTATATATTTTTTTAACACGTCGGCCGTTTCCCACCGAGGCAGGGTGACCCAAAAAGAAAAAAAACTTTCCCATTCAACACTTTCACCATCACTCATACATAATCACAGTCTTTGCAGAGGCGCTCAGATACGACAGTTTAGATGTCCCTCCAAACTGTCACTATCCCAAACCCCTCCTTTAAAGTGCAGGCATTGTACATCCCATTTCCAGGACTCTAGTCCGGCTAACTGGTTTCCCTGAATCCCTTCACAAAATATTACCCTGCTCACACTCCAACAGCTCGTCAGGTCACACAAAACATTTGTCTCCATTCACTCCTATCTAACACGCTCATGCATGCTTGCTGGAAGTCCAAGCCCCTCGCCCACAAAACCTCCTTTACCCCCTCCCTCCAACCTTTTCGAGGGTAACCCTTACCCCGCCTTCCTTCCCCTACAGATTTATATGCTCTTCAAGTCATTCTACTTTGTTCCATTCTCTCTAAATGACCAAACCACCTCAACAACCCCTCTACTATCTATCTATATATAAATATATAGAACATTAAATTACAACATAAACCCTCCCCTGAAACTTTTCCTTGATAGCTGCAACAGAACATAGGTACAACACAAGACACAAAGCTCTCTCTGACATCCCCCAGTGTCTGCCTTGCTCTATGCAAAAACAATGCACATAAAAGGCCCTAAGATCTGGAATTCATTGCTCAAACTAGTGAAAGGTCCTGTCTGCCAATCAATTTAGAGCTATTGTTAAAAATCTCGTGTCCCTAATGTAACTAAACCAACACTATGCTATACCAAACAAAACCAGCTCGTCTAACTCTCCCTGTTCTTCCAGTCTTCCTCAAACTCCCCTAGATAATTACTCTTCTTGTTCCATTATAATTCTACGGAGTCCTAATAAACTTCCTGTTTTTTCATCATCTCTTATAATTGTTCCATAGCCTGAAGACATAGTTTGAAACTGCTTAAGAAATCTCAATTAGCTTCAGATCACTGAATTGATTTAAAATATTAATGCATACTTAAAATTTTACTATTTTCATTTAGATACTTTACCTCTTTTTTTTTTTTTGTGTTAATGCATACCTAAAACTGTAACTATTGTTCACTTAGCTACCCCACTTTTCGTACATTTAAAAAATTCAACCTATGTCTAGTTCTTAAGTAGTCTAAGCATTAGGATCAGTCTGCCTGAAATGTACTACATGCTAGTGGCTTTCTTTTGTGCTTAACAATATTTTATTTCATGTAAACTACATTTTGTATACTGCAGAAAGAAATAGTTTGTTTATTCTGCTTAACACTGAGAACCAAACATTTCCTCTTGACATCACCACTTGCTTTAGGGATAGTTGGAGACTGAATGACACGTGCATGGGTGAGTGAGCACAAACGGCGTATGGCTTGAGGAACAATGAAAACAGAAAGGTCCTGCACGTGTATACTCTGGTCCGTACGGGACAAATGTCAGAATCATCTGACCAAATCCGATGATTCAGAAAACAGCTGGACACTTTTAAGCACAAAATCTGGAATTAGGCTTTTTTTCATTCTATGCGATGATTTCGATGTTAGTCCAGTTAATTTTTTGTCCTCAATTTTCGAAATCCATTAAAGGGGAAGGTCTGTTAATTAAAGGTTTAACTGTAATACAAAGTGTGCAGAGGATGTTAGTGTTTATAAAACACTTGCATTACAGTAAGTTATTTTTGTCCATGTTTAATGTTTTTGATTAGCAATTACAGCCTCTCCTCACTTAGTGAAGTACAGTGGTCCCCAAGTATCGTAAATTCATTAAAATCTGCAAGGAAGCATTTATCTCCAAAAGTAATAGCTATTTAGCCCCAAATTACCCAAAGATACAAAGATTACTACTACCACTGTAAGGGTCCAATATCGTAACTTCACCCAGAAGCTGCCAGCGCCATTAGAATCTCTAGGATTCCGTAGGTTAGTTTAGACCCCAAAAATACACTTCCACAACCACTTACAATATTATACTTACATAATTGTACAATTTCCGGGGTGTACGTAACTCTGGGGACCACTGTACTTGTTTACCGACGCCTCGGACTTATGACGGGCTCCCTGACCAGTATTTATACCTAAATAATGTGTATTAGAGCTGATTTCCTCTATTCTGTTTATTTCAATATACAGTACACTCCTGTATATTATTATTATAATCAAAAGAAGCGCTAAACCACAGGGACATACAGGCGGGCAGGGCAGGATGCCGGGATATTGGGTAGTAAGAGGGAGAAGGATGGTTATGGAGTGCAGCGGGCAGTGGATAGTGCAGGCACTACTGTATAATCAGTTAAAAATATACCAGAAACACTACTGTATAAACAGTTAAAATATACCAGAAATGTTATAAATGATGCAAAGGTGACATTAAAACAATATAAAAGATGGTTGACACAAATCCACTACCATTATAGTATGCTCCTCAAATAGCGACGAATTCGTTTACCAACGACGTCTCTGGAACGGAACTCATTTGTTAAGTGAGAGGCTGTATTTAATAGATATTTCCAGAAATATTTATTCTATAATTTCAAATGAAGCAATATAATGTAGTACTGTATATGCATTTTCAATTTTGAAGACATAGACAAAATTGTATGTAAGCCTAGTAATGCATTCAAATCATCATTAAAGCAAAATTAGTGCTCTGCAGCCTTCCTTTTTCATTCTGATCAAGGAGGTAGTCAACTTGTTTTGATGCAGTACTGTATTGATTTATTTAATAGCTAGTATTGCAAACTCAGCCTACTATCAATGCCTACAATAATGCATGCCACACTGGTGAGTAGAATAAACAAAACTGACCTACTCTCCTTCCTAGTAATAACCAAGAAGACCACATTAGTGAATAGGATAAACAAATTATTACTAAGTATGCAATGAATACACTAATTGTCTAACCAACATCTCTGATATTGAAATATCTTGGAATAAAATTATTACACTTAAGGAACATACTAAACGGGTAAGAGACAAAAGAAAGAAATGGTGTAGGTAGTGGTGTTAAGGGAAGGACATTAGCAAAAGAAAAATGAGAGAGGGAGAGGGTCAAAGTTTTGCATAATTAGCAGGGTTTTGTTAATAATTTTGGTTTTGACTTTTAGATCAGTAAATTATTTGATATTTTATATTAGTTTCAAGAGGTCATTAAACTGTTTATCCCTTCATCCACAAGACTACGTTATTACAAAGTGGTTAATAACAAGGTAATTATATAGTAGTTGTATCTAACATTCACTTTAGACTTGTACAAAAATATGTCTACAAAGCTGATACTGTAATAATGAATAACCACAAATAAGAGCAAAATGAATTTACTTCAAAATTTCATATACAGTACTGTTATTTTCCTGTTTGAACTTGTCTTGTGTTCTTTTCTTAGTGGGGGATTACCAATAGACCCATGGCTGTCTTCAAGAGGGAGATGGACAGGCAACTAAAGTCAGTACCTAACCAGCTGGGTTGTAGTTCCTATGTTGGATTGCAAGTGGCTGGCAGCAACAGCCTGGTTGATCAGGCCAATTCACGATAAGGCCTGGTCATAAACTGGGCCATGGAGACGTTGACCTCCAGGTAGGTAAAAAAAAATTCACTGAATTACTTTTCTACAATGTATCTCTTACTTCTTCAAAATATAAAATACAGCCTCTCCTCACTGTGGTCTTAGGAATTCCGTTCCTAAGACCACATCGGTAAACAAATTCATCGCTAAGTGAGGAGCATACTACAATGGTAGTGGGTTTGTGTCAACCATCTTTGATATTGTTTTAATGTCACCTTTGCACCATTTACAACATTTCTGGTATATTTTTTAAATGTTTATACAGTATTGTACTGTACAGTGGACCCCCGGTGTTCGTGATGCTCCAAACTCGCCCTTTTATGTAAGTGTATTTTTGTAAAAGCTTTTGTAAGTGTATTTTTCGGGGTCTAAAAGGACTAGTCTACTTTACATTATTCCTTATGGGAATAAATTCGTTTGGTAATGGCACTTGAACAGCATTCTGGAACGAAAAAAAATCACGAAAACCGGGGTCCACTGTATATTGTAATAAACAGGATAGAGGAAGTGGAACAGAATTCTTCCTCCGTAAGCCATGCGTGTCGTAAGAGGCGACTAAAATCCCGGGGGCAAGGGGCTAGTAACCCCTTCTCCTGTATATATTACTAAATGTAAAAGGAGAAATTTTCGTTTTTCCTTTTGGGCCACCCTGCCTCGGTGGGAAACGGCCGACATGTTGAAAGAAAAGGTATGCATACTGGTCAGAGAGCCTGTCGTAAGTCAAGAGTCGTCAGTAAACGAGTACGTCGCTAAATGAGGAGAGGCTGTAATGCTGTACAGTATTACTTCATACAGCTTGAAGATTATTTTCTTAAACAAACTTAATGACATTCATGTACAAAGGAAAAATTCATTTCTATATAAACAATACAAACAACCATACCATCTGTACACTCCTACAAGAATTTGTCCACACAGTCTTGCTAACTCCTAAATCATCTCCACTCCCTGGGGATACCATCATACGGTAGATGAAAGTGCAGTCTTATCTGCCTTAAATTTTTTTTTTTTTTTTTTTTTTGGAGACTAGGTTTCTAGGTAAGAAACTGGCATCTTGCATCACAAGATGACATATGACAAACAGAATATCAACTTTTAGAAATAAAAAAAAAAACTTAGATATAATGAACAATATAACTGCTGTAATTTCCATATCTCGTATACTCTTATACATATTAATATTTCGAAAGACTCCCTCAACAATTGTTTGACAAATTCTACTGAAAACATTACATGATAAAATTATTATTTCAACAATATTTGCACTATATAATACCTATTTCTTAAGAAGTTACACTGTGGTTTCTGTCATAATCTTGAGAAGGTTATTTCTTGCTTGTGTAAGTGCCTTAAAGGCTTCTTCAGCTCCAGGTGCCTTGCACTTATCGGGATGAACTAGTGCCGCTAATCGTCGATATGCTTTGTTGACTTCATCCCTAAGTCACAAATAAATGTTAATTTCATATTACACTGCCTCCATTAGTAAAAAAAAACTGTTAATAAATTTATTTTTATGTGCATGAATATATCAAATGGAATGCTTACATCAAAAGATCCTGCACAGCATCATAATGTTATCAAGATGTACAAAGTAACAGTCTGTGTATCTTAAGACCAAGTGCAATACTGAAATGTCTTGTGATTTTGAGAAAATATATTGAGAAAGAGAAATGCTGCATATTAAAATATTTCGGAAAAAGAAAGAATTAGAGAGGGGAGAGGGGGTTTACGAAAACCAACAATCCCACAGAAAATAAAGAGCATTCCCAGAGTAAACTACGTAATGTATTATTACACTTGTTTTTCTTCTCTTTTAATATTAAACATAATATATTATACAAAATGTATTATTTTATACAGAATCTGTAAGCCCATCCAGATGGGCTTACAAATTGAAGGATGAGGTTAACCATAGAATTGATGAAGAAAAAAAGGTGAGTGGTGCATTGAGATATCTGTGGAGACAAAAAATGTTATCCATGGAGGTAAAGAAAGGAATGTACGAGACTATATGGGTGTGAAGTATGGGTTGTAAATGCTGCAGCGAGGAGGCAGCTGGAGATGTCCTCTCTATGGGCAATGTGTGGTGTAAATATTATGCAGAGAATTCGTAGCGTGGAAATTATAAGGTGTGGAGTTACTAAAAGTATTAGACAGAGGGCTAAAAGGGGCTGTTGAGGTGGTTTGGTAATTTAGAGAGAATGGAGCAAAGTAGAATGACTTGGAGAGCGTATAAATCTGTAGGGGAAGGGGTTGTCCCCTAAAAGGTTGGAGGGATAGAGTAAAGGAGGTTTTGTGGGCGAGGGGCTTAGACTTACAGCAAGCGTGCGTGAGCGTGTTAGAGAGGAATAAATGGAGACGAATGGGTTTTGGGACCTGACAAGCTGTTGGAGTGTGAGCAGGGTAATATTTTGTGAAGGGATTCAGGAAAACCGGTTAGCCGGACTTGAGTCATGGAAATGGGAAGTACAATGCCTGCACTTTAAAGGAGGGGTTTGGGATATTGGCAGTTTGGTGGGACATCTAAACTGTCGTATCTGAGTGCCTCTACAAAGACAGCGATTATGTATGAGTGATGGCGAGTGTTCAATGATGAAAGTTTTTCTTTCTCTTTGGGTCACCCTGCCTCAGTGGGAAATGGCCGTGTTAAAAAAAATTGTAAGCGCGTATTTACTTCAATATTTATACATACAAAAACATGCAACATTTCAGGTACGTCTTGCTACCTCTACTTACACTTAGGTCACACTACATATACATGTACAAGCCTATATATATATATACACACTCCTCTGGGTTTTCTTCTATTTTCTTACTAGTTCTTGTTTATTTCCTCTATCTCTATGGGAAAGTGGAACAGAATTCTTCCTCCGTAAGCCATGTGTGTTGTAAGAGGCGGCTAAAATGCCAGGAACAAGGGGCTAGTAACCCCTTCTGTATAAATTACTAAATTTAAAAATTTTTTTTTTTTTTTGGGGGCCACCCTGCCTTGGTGGGATACGGCCGGTTTGTTAAAAGAAGATATACTATATACAAACTCCTCTGGGTTTCTTCTATTTTCTTACTAGTCCTTGTTCATTTCCTATCTAGATGGGAAAGTGAAACAGAATTCTTCCTCAGTAAGCCATGTGTGTCGTAAGAGGTGACTAACATGCCGAGATCAAGGGGGGTAGTAACCTCTTCTCTTGTATACATCACTAAAATTAAAGAGAAACTTTTGTTTTTCTTTTTGGGCCACCCTGCTTTAGTGGGGTGTGGCCGGTTTGTTGAAAGAAGATTTATACATACAAGAAGAGTATCACTGACATGGTGTTGTATATAGTATTGCAGCCTCAACACCAGTGTGATCAGGTCTTATGATAAGTCAACCCAGGCATACCTTACCTGTTCACCCCAACTCATTTTTCACAAAAACTCAATTAAAATATTAACTTATACTCATTAGCCACAGCTCTCCTGCTATCTACACAACACTGGTTAAGTTACCAGCTTTATCAAAATGTTGTACATGAAGTAATAAGAGAGATTAATGGGGCTCTATATTAACCCTTTGACTGTCGCAACCCTCACCTGAGTGCTCTTCTGTTGTCGCAAAATATTCGAAAAAAAAAAAAAATTCTTATCAAAATGTTAAGATTATTTTTCTGATTGTTTTTATCCTAAATTTTTTTTTGCGATCAATACTTACCGAGATATGGAGGCGTAAAGTTGGCGAAAATGAGCCGCGTGGCAACAGCGTGCCGCTCACTCCCGTAAACTTTTGTTTACTTCCATTTGAAGATTTCTTTGTTTTTTTACTATTTTCTTTTTTACGTAACTTATGTGGCCTGTGAGACCAAAGTAAGGTGCAATGTATATGTATATATACACTCGTTGTATGCAACACAATAATCGCATAAACATTAGTATCTTTATATTGTTTACAAAACTTGTTTACACAAACAAACAATAAAAAAAAAATGTTCATTACTATTGTTCTATAATATAC
>WNWK01020867.1:0-35054 GCA_009830355.1 Cherax destructor | reverse complement strand
CCTGAAGCCATTTAATATTCCATTTCCCCTACCCCCCCATTTTTTTTTTTTTTCCCAAATTTGGGTATATTTTATTACATAAATGGTACAAAAGATTTAAAGATACATTGTTGATATAAAGATGGCATATACAGACACGAGGGGGGAAAATAAGTCTAGAATATTGTTACATGTTTGTCACTGATTATAATGCGAAAATTACCTGTCCTCCGAGCGGGGGCGGTGCCCAGAATAAAACATGTTACCCTTGAACAGCGCGCTGAGTCGCGGGAACAGAAAATCCCGAATAGGCAGAACCCAAATTTTGGTTTAAATAGCAACGCTCATTTCCATAAAAGGAAAAGGGAAATTTTTTAGGGAATAATTTCTAAAAAATCATTTGAACCCTAAGAAAAAAAATTTTATTGTGTTTGTTTATGATTAAATTATTGAAAACGTATCCAAATATATTTAGTTGGCTTAGGCTAAATTAAATTGCGCTTGTTATAATTTGAAAGTTTTGTAAGATTTTTTGGGGCAAAATTATAAATTTTTTAACTAGAGTCATATAGCTGATATTATTAGAAGCCATCTAGATAACCAAAATTTGATTAATGATCCCCAAATGGATTCAGGGGGGCCGTTCCTCCCTATCTAATTTTTTAAACCCTTTCCCCAGAAAGCTTTGAGGCTGTTGATCACGATAAAGAATTGATATTGTTTATTTAGACTTTGGGTTTTGATGAGTACCGACCAGAGACTTTTAAAAGAAAGTGGCAGCTCGGCTTTGGGGGGAAAAGTGCTGTCATGGATCAGTCATGGCTCCCAATAGGAAGCGAGAGTGAAAATTTAAACCCGAAGGGGGACTTGAAAAAGTGGGTTTTCCACAGGGATGTCTTACCCCCCCTTGTTATTTATAATATTTTCAATGACCTTGATGAAATTACTAGTGATATGAGCAAATTCGCCGACGACACGAAGATGGTAGGATAATTGATTCAAACATAGATGTCATAGAACCCGGGAAAGTTTTGGGGAAAATTTAATTCGTGGTCAGAAAAGGGATGCAGTTCAATGTAGAAAAAGAAAGGTTCTAAGCTCAGTGTCCATAACCCAAGCACTTATAATTAAATAACGAAACTTAGAAAAGATTGGAGAAGGACTTGGGGTGTGGAAGCAAACCTTTAAAACCAAGAAGCAATGCCTAAGCGATAATAAGGCAAAAGATTACTGGGATTTATATCAAGAAGGGCCGGGGTCCAGAGGTTATTTACAGCTTTATACATCATTAGAAAGGGCCCTCACCTAGATTACGCAACCGTTCTGGTCTCCATATTCAGAATGGACATAAATTCGTTAAAAAAATTCAGCGTAGAATGACTAAATTTTACATAGATTAGAAATCTTCCTTGAAAAAAGATTGAAGACCCCTAAAAAACATTTCCCTTTTAAGCGTAAATGAGGGAGACATGATCGAGGATAAGTTGAAAATGGGTATTAACAAAGGGGATATAAATAAGGTCTTGAGGATATCTCTCCAAGAGAGAACCCGCAATAATGGATTCAAGTTAGATAAGTTTAGATTTAGAAAGGATATAGGAAAGTATTGGTTTGGAAATAAATGGTATAAAATACCGACACAATGGAAAAATAAACACATAAGCAGTATAATGTGATCCTTTATTGACAACGTTTCGCCCACGCAGTGGGCTTTATCGAGTCACAGACAGATCTACCTGGAAAATGAGCAACATGGAGATATATATAGGGTACAGTCAGGTGGAGAATGCTGGGTCAGGTGGAGAAAGCTGCATGTGAGTCTTAAAAGTAGTGTGATAGTTAAAAACATAGTGTGACTTAAAGGACCTGCAGTGTACCATTCTTGAGTTCTAGGTGGGATAGCGTTGAAGAAGTTTCTTGGCAATAGGTTCAGCTATGTTGTAGAAGCCGTTGTTCTGGTTGAAGTTGTTGGATATACAGATGAGTGATGATTCTAGGATTCTTCGGTATTGCGTGTTGTCTTCTCTGGCGATGAGTCTTGCGTTTCTGTAGTTGATTAAATGGTTGTGTAAATTTCGGTGTTGAACACAGGCATTTCTTGAGTCGTCAGATCTGCCTGCGTACTGGTGTTCTGAAATGCGTGTTTGTAGGTCTCTGGATGTTTCGCCAACGTATAATTTGCTGCAGCCATTACAAGGATTGTGTATACCCCTGCCGTGGATTGAAGCTTTTCCTGTCTGTTACTGGTAATGTCCTTAATGGTGGTGGATGTGAGTGGATACTCGGAATGAGGTCTTAGAAAAATGTTGGAAACTTGTTTGGAAATGGAGTTGGTGGGAAGGACTATGTATCTCTTCTCAGCAGTGTCTTTTTGGGTGTGTTGAAGATGTTTAATGCCCGTCGTCTGCAGTCTCTAATGAAGTGACGAGGATAGTGAAGTTTGGAAAACTTGTTCAATGAGGGAGCATTCTTCTTCAAGGAACTCACTGCTGCAGATTCTGAGTGCGCGCAGGAAAAAGCCTATAATTACACCACGTTTAATTTTGGTGTCGTGGTGAGAGTAGAAGTGGAGAAGATCGTGTTGATTGGTAGGTTTTCGATAGACTTTAAAACGAAGTTCATGGTCAGCTTTGCAGAGAAGAACATCAAGGAAAGGAAGAGTATTGTCGACTACAGAAACGCAAGACTCATCGCCAGAGAAGACAACACGCAATACCGAAGAATCCTAGAATCATCACTCATCTGTATATCCAACAACTTCAACCAGAACAACGGCTTCTACAACATAGCTGAACCTATTGCCAAGAAACTTCTTCAACGCTATCCCACCTAGAACTCAAGAATGGTACACTGCAGGTCCTTTAAGTCACACTATGTTTTTAACTATCACACTACTTTTTAAGACTCACATGCAGCTTTCTCCACCTGACCCAGCATTCTCCACCTGACTGTACCCTATATATATCTCCATGTTGCTCATTTTCCAGGTAGATCTGTCTGTGACTCGATAAAGCCCACTGCGTGGGCGAAACGTTGTCAATAAAGGATCACATTATACTGCTTATGTGTTTATTTTTCCAAAGTATTGGTTTGGAAATAGGGTAGTTGATGAGTGGAACAGTCTGCCTAGTAGGGTTATTGAAGCTAGGACCTTGGGTAGTTTCAAATTTAGGTTGGATAAATTCATGAGTGAGAGGGGTGATTTGAGTGGGACTCGCGCATGAGTGGGTAGAATTGTCAAAGCTTATTTCTTGGGTAGCATTGAAAATTGGGTTGAGCAAATATTCTGTTAGTGGGACGGATTGTGAAGGACCTGCCTAGTATGGGCCAACAGGCCTGCTGCAGTGTTCCTCCTTTCTTATGTTCTTATAAGAGAAAATTTTAGAAAGGACTTAATTTTAGATGAGTTCTTGTTAATTGACCAGTTTTACCTAATAGGCACGACACACACACACATATATATATATATGAGTGTATATATATATATATATATATATATATATATATATATATAATGTATATATATATATATATATATATGAGTGTTTTATATATATATATATATATATATATATATATATATATATATATATATATATATATATATATATATATATATATATATATATATATATATATATATGCAAAAAGATCACAGTAAACAGGTGATATCAAAATATGCAAGAAAACCACTATGAAAAATGAAGAATTCAGGTTTCGTGACTACTCACATTATCAAGGAATTATAAAAGGAACATGACAAGAAGGCTTATAAAGGGGCAGAATACACCTCACAGTCTTTGTTAGTGTGATGTGACTGTGAGGTGTATTCTGCCCCTTTATAAGCCTTCTTGTCATGTTTCCTTTATAGTTCCTTGATAATGTGAGTAGTCACGAAAGTGCTTGGAATTCTTCTATTTTTCATAGTGGTTGTCTTCATATATATATATATATATATATATATATATATATATATATATATATATATATATATATATATATATATATATATATATATATATATATATATATATATATATATATCGTGCCTAATAGGTAAAACTGGTCAATTAGCAGAACTCATCTAAAATTAAGTCCTTTCTATAATTTTTCTTATACGTTTGAAGATATATTTTTTCATTTACGTTAATGTAATTTGTTTTAATTTTGCACGAAAAGAACCTTAGAAAACTTACCTAACCTTATTATAACAAGCGCAATTTAATTTAGCCTAATCCGACTAAATATATTATTGAAAGTGAGAAAAGATGGGTGGATACAAGAGAGGATGGGAGAGTTTCAGAGAAAATGGATGAGTGTATATAATATATATATATATAATATATATATATATATATATATATATATATATATATATATATATATATATATATATATATATATATATATATATATATATATATATATATATATATATATAAGATGGGGTGGTAGGGAAGTGAAATATTCAAATGGCTTCAGAAAGAAATCTAAATATTCTTCCTTGAAGTCTTTTTGTCCACTTCTCCGAGGCAATGGGTCCCACAATTGACACCAGAGGTGGACCCCATCCATTATATATATATATATATATATATATATATATATATATATATATATATATATATATGTATATATATATATATATATATATATATATATATACATTCATCCATTTTCTTGAAACTCTCCCATCCTCTCTTGTATCCACCCATCTTTTCTCACTTTCATACCACCCTCTCTCACACTTACACCACTTATACCACCAGAGATATCCATCTATCTTCGTATCCACATCATCCACCATCACATCACCTTCCCTCACACCACCCACCCTCACACCACCCACCGTCACACCACCCACACTCACTCCTACACCACCCGCACTGAAAGCACTTTCACACCACCCATCCTCAGTCCCTCTCAGCCCACTTTCACACCACATACCCTCATAATACCCATTCTCCCTGTTCACCCACCCTCACTCACTCACTCACAACCACTCACTCACAACCCACCCCAACATCACTCGTCCTCACACCCACACCTCACACATTCCATTTTCATGAAACCCATCCAAACATCCCCCCCACCCTCACACCCCCAACCCTGGTATGAAAAAACCCTTATCGCCCACCCTCACACCACGCATTCTCATACAAACCCTTACACCAACCACTCTCATACCACCCACTCTCACACCAACCACTCTCATACCACCCACTCTCACACCACCCACTCTCATACCACCTACTCTCACACCACCCACTCTCATACCACCCACTCTCACACCACCTACTCTCACACCACCCACTCTCACACCACCCACTCTCACACCACCCACTCTCATACCACCCACTCTCACACCACTTACTCTCATACCACCCACTCTCACACCACCCACTCTCATACCACCCACTCTCACACCACCTACTCTCATACCACCCACTCTCACACCACCCACTCTCACGCCACCCATTCTCATACCACCCACTCTCACACCAACTCTCACATAACCCACACTCACACCACCTACACCCACATCATCCACTCTCATACCACCCACTCTCACACCACCCACTCTCACACCACCCACACTCACACCACCCACTCTCACACCACCCGCTCTCACACCACCCACTCTCACACCACCCACTCCCACACCAATCACTCTCACACCAACTCTCACATAACCCACACTCACACCACCTACTCCCACATCATCCACTCTCATACCACCCACTCTCATACCACCCACTCTCACACCACCCACACTCACACCACCCACACTCACACCACCCACTCTCACACCTCCTACTCTAACACCACCCACTATCACACCACCCACTCTCACACCACCCACTCTCACACCATCCACTCTCATACCACCCACTCCACCACCCACTCTCACACCACCCACTCTCATACCACCCACTCTCACACCACCCACTCTCACACCACCAAAATGTTTAGCTGTGTTTTCCTCGATATATCGAGGAAAATCATCCGTTGAAAGAATTTTCACAAAAATCTTTCAGCAATGAATGTTTTAATAAAATTAGGAACAGATTTTTGCAGTAGCAAACCTTTTTTTTTTTTTTGCATTTGTTGTTGGGAAAAGGACAGATTTTTAATAAATTTAAAAAAACATACCAGCTTTATTTTTGGAGGGATGAACATATTACAGCATTTCCGTTCTTTATGTGGCTCTTGGCCTTGCTGGCAAAGGTCTGGCTTTTCACTTTGAGGTTGCGGATTGTATTCCCAGCGAGGGTAGAAACATTGGGTGTGTTTCCTTACACCGGTTGTCTATGTTCACCCATCAATAAAATGGGAACCTGGGTGTTAGTGGACTGGTGGACTGGTAATTTGTGGGAAATGCTCTGGATAACAAGGAGGTTTGTATATAGTAGTATGTCATTGATGTCAGCTAGGCCTGTATACCTTGTATTTGTAGAAAATAAATATAAAATATTATTATAAAATAGGTTTAGAATTGTTTTATTAGGTTGGAGTGCAAACAAACTTTTGGCAGTGCCAGTTCGTGAGGTATTTCTGCCACATTAAAGTATATATATATTTTATTCACTTATGTGTTGGCCGATCTTAATGAAACTCCCTTGTGATCATACTTGTACTATTATTAAAAAGAAGGAAATTGAACAATAAACATAATAACAAAAAATTCTTGATATGGCAGCCTTGAATGTCAACTTGTACACTCACGCCATCTATGCTGTTCCCGGGAATATCTGGCATAAGCTGTGTACTATTTATACTTTCTATGTTTATCAGAGCAGGTAGGATAACCCTTCCCCAGTCCTCTTCCCGGCAGTGAGGAGAGAAACAT
Source organism: Cherax destructor (assembly GCA_009830355.1). Lineage (NCBI taxonomy): Eukaryota > Metazoa > Arthropoda > Malacostraca > Decapoda > Parastacidae > Cherax > Cherax destructor. Next base: position 28,225 of record WNWK01020867.1, on the reverse strand, counting down.
TACATACAGTGTTAACAAAGAGAGAAATATTACATACAGTGTTAACAAGGTGAGAAATATTACATACAGTGTTAAGGAGAGAAATCACTCAGTGTTAATAACCAAGAATTTATCTGGCACTCAGGTTTGAGTCACAGGTGAGGATGAGTGAGGTCCGGGAGCTGGAGTATGTGGTGCTGACGTTGGAAGACCTTGACGACGTTAATCACCTTCTGGTCAACCATTATTATCCTCAAAATAATGTGGTAAGTCGACTTAGTTTCTGTATTCAGATCATGTAATAATTGCCTCTGTTTCATCATTAATGTTCTTTCTGGGTAAACAGTTAAGGATGAGCAACATTTAATATTTTATTCCAAGGCTTGTCCTGGTAGTCGCTATGATGGGAACACATAATTTAAGGCTTGTCCTGGTAGTCAATATGATGGGAACACATAATTTAAGGCTTGTCCTGGTAGTCGTTATGATGGGAACAAATAATTTAAGGCTTGTCCTGGTAGTCGCTATGATGGGAACACATAATTTAAGGCTTGTCCTGGTAATCGCTATGATGGAAACACATAATTTAAGGCTTGTCCTGGTAGTCGTTATGATGGGAACACATAATTAAGGCTTGTCCTGGTAGTCGCTATGATGGGAACACATAATTTAATGCTTGTCCTGGTAGTCGTTATGATGGGAACACATAATTTAAGGCTTGTCCTGGTAGTTGCTATGATGGGAACACATAATTTAAGGCTTGTCCTGGTAGTCGTTATGATAGGAACAAATAATTTAAGGCTTGTCCTGGTAGTCGCTATGATGGGAACAAATAATTTAAGGCTTGTCCTGGTAGTCGCTATGATGAGAACACATAATTTAAGGCTTGTCCTGGTCGTTGCTATGATGGGAACAAATAATTTAAGGCTTGTCCTGGTAGTCGCTATGATGGGAACACATAATTTAATGCTTGTTCTGGTAGTCGTTATGATGGGAACAAATAATTTAAAGCTTGTCCTGGTAGTCGCTATGATGGGAACAAATAATTTAAGGCTTGTCCTGGTAGCCGTTATGATAGGAACAAATAAGTTAAGGCTTGTCCTGGTAGCCGTTATGATGGGAACAAATAATTTAAGGCTTGTCCTGGTAGTCGCTATGATGGGAACAAATAATTTAAGGCTTGTCCTGGTCGTTGTTATGATGGGAACAAATAATTTAAGGCTTGTCCTGGTAGCCGTTATGATAGGAACAAATAATTTAAGGCTTGTCCTGGTGTTCGCTATGATGGGAAGAAATAATTTAAGGCTTGTCCGATATGGAAAACGTGAGGAAATTAAAATCTCATCGGAGTATAAAACAAATTCCAACCACACAATAGAGCGAAAAAATAATGTCAAAGACCTGGGAGTGATCATGACAGAGGATCTCACCTTCAAGGACCATAACACTGTAGCAATCACATCTGCCAGAAAAATGACAGGATGGATAATGAGAACCAACAAAACCAGGGATGTCAAGCCCATGTTGACACTTTTCAGGTCGCTTGTTCTATCTAGGCTGGAATATTGCTGCACATTAACAGCACCTTTCAAGGCAGGTGAAATTGCTGACCTAGAAAATGTACAGAGAACCTTCACAGCACGCATAACTGCAATAAACCACCTCAATTACTGGGAAGCTTGAAGTTCCTAAACCTGTACTCCCTGGAACGCAGGCGGGAGAGATACATTATTATATACACTTGGAAAATCCTAGAGGGATTAGTACCAAACTTGCACACGAGTGTCACTCCCTACGAAAGCAAAAGACTCGGCAGACGATGTAACATCCCCCCAATGAAAAGCAGGGGTGCCACTAGCACGTTGAGAGACAACACAATAAGTGTCAGGGGCCCAAGACTGTTCAACTGCCTCCCAGCATACATAAGGGGGATTACCAATAGACCCCTGGCTGTCTTCAAGCAGGCAATGGACAGGCACCTAAAGTCGGTGCCTGACCAGCCAGGCTGTGGTTCGTACGTTGGACTGCGTGCGGCCAGCAGTAACAGCCTGGTTGATCAGGCTCTGATCCAACATGAGGCCTGGTCACAGACCGGGCCGCAGGGGCATTGACCACTGGAACTCTCTCCAGGTAAACTCCAGGTAGCCGTTATGATAGGAACAAATAATTTAAGGCTTGTCCTGGTAGCCGTTATGATGGGAACAAATAATTTAAGGCTTGTCCTGGTAAGATAAGATTTCTTCGGATTTCGAACCCCGTAGGGTTAGCCACCCAGGATAACCGAAGAAAGTCAGTGCGTCATCGAGGACTGTCTGTTTTATTTCCATTGGGGGCCTCAAGCTTGTCCCCCAGGATGCTACTCACACCATTCGACTAACACCCAGGTACCTACTTGCTGCTAGGTGAACAGGACAACAGGTATAAGGAAACACGTCGAAATGTTTCTGTCCCGCCGGGAATTGAACCCGGGCTCTCCGTGTGTGAAGCGAGAGCTTTGCCAGCCAGGCCACGGGGTCACCCCTTATGATGGCAACCAATAATTTAAGGCTTGTCCTGGTAGTCGTTATGATAGGAACAAATAATTTAAGGCTTGTCCTGGTAGTTTTTATGATGGCAACAAATAATATCCACTGAAAATCAGAAAATGATCCTGGACCATTACAAAATCACTATTGATAAAAATGCAAGGAACATAGAAATGTGATGAAAATAACTTATGACCAGACAGTATTGGGAAAAAGAAGTTTCTACGGAAACAGCGTCGTGTCTAAGATTTATGTTAGGTGATGATGTGTTAATATAGAGCGACTCAATTAAATTACTTATGTGAAGCAGCGAAAAGAGACAGAAAATTTTGAAAAGGACCAACTTATGGAATAACTGTATTCAGTCTCACCAGAGTGAAGAAAATGGAATGAACGGCGAGAAAATTAAATTTCAGATTCAAGAAACTCTTGATAATTTGGGAGAAAGGAAAAACATAAATAATGAAAATATTTCCACTTACCAGATTATGCAAGGTAGGTGGAGAAATAAATGAGCTTGCAGCCTGCATCTTGATGTCACCTAAAACAATTTAATTCATTAATTCCTTATTTTCTCAACATTTAAATTATATTTTTTTTCAAATCTGTGAGTTTAGTGTGATTTGATGTGGAGATCAATAGAACGAAGTAATAAGTTTAATTGCTTAGACTGTAGGAACACTTATTTCAATTTAACACTTAATGCTCTCTGGGAAAATTGCACACACTATAAGACATCAGTAAACAGTGCTCTTTGACAGACTAAGCATTTAACACAGTTAATGCTGACATGTCATAATGCAGTGAGAGCAAACACGAGGTAATGTATCTTCACGAGAACAAGCTTATTTAACTATCAAATATATAAACAACAGTGGTCATAAGAGGCAAAAAGTAAGAGCCAGACACAGCACCGTGAGTGACCAGCAGCCCAGACAAGTCTGCAAAAACTCATGTCACAAGTGAACCACATTGCTTCACAGCCCTGGCGGGCTTGTCTGTGATTGGCCAATGGTTAGCTGGTCATGAGGCAGCCTATATGGGTGAGTGACATATGCCGTATAAAATGTAACATACTTTTAGCATGAGATAACGTGGTAACCTTAACTCGATTGCTAGCGCACTCTGCTGACACACTGACGTCCTTGGTTTGATCTCTGGTATGGGTGGAAGCATTAAGACGTGTTTCCTTAAGACACCTGCTTTCCTTCTTCACCTAGCATTAAATACCTGAGTTTTAGCCGATTTGTATGGATCGCGTTGTGGGAAAAAATTTACCAAATTTTCCCAAAATGGTTTGCATTACGAGGGGCTTTCTATATAGTAGTATGTTATTGATGTCAGCTATGGTCTGTATAATTTGTACATGTACTTGTATAAATAAAGATTATTATTATTATTATTATTATTATTATTATTATTATTATTATTATTATTATTATTATTATTATTATTATTATTATTATTATTATTAACATCTGGAACTAACTTTGAAAGTAATTCACTATGTGTATGTGTGTTTCAACACCTTCACACATACACACACACACAACAACAACAACAACAACAACAAGGCTAGTTCCAGGCCTAAGGAAAATGTCCTATGAAGAAAGGTTAAGGGAAATCGGCCTGTCGACACTAGAGGACAGGCGGGTCAGGGAAGACATGATAACGACAAACACAATACTGCAAGGAATTCACAAGGTGGACAGAGACAGGATGTTCCAGAGATGGAACACAGAAACAAAGGGTCACAATTGGAAGTTGACGACTCAGATGAGTCAAAGAGTTGTTAGGAAGTATTTCTTGAGTCATAGAGTTGTCAGGAAGTGGAATAGTCCGGCAAGTGATGTAGTGCAGGAACCATACATAGTTTTAAGACGAGGTATGATAAAGCTCATGGAGCAGAGAGAGAGAGAGAGAGAGAGCGGATCCAGTATCGATCAGTGAAGAGGCGGGGTCATGAGCTATGACTCGACCCCTGCAACCACAACTAGGTAAGCACAAATAGGTGTGTACACACACATCGAGGACATCACACATGTAAGTCGCCTCAGAGCTGGTGATCATGTGGTTCTCAGCTTTGAATATATAGTAGAGTTAGAATTTAGAAGTGGTGTGGAAGACAGCAAATGTAGTCGCAATTTTTAAAAAAGAAGACAGACAGGCTACACTAAACTGCAAAGGAAATTATCAGGAAAAGAATGATGGAGCACCTAGAACGGAATATCCTAATACATGACAACCAGCACGGCTTAAAGGAAGAGAATTCATGCACAACTAATCTATTAGAGTTGAATGACAAGGTAACAGAAGTAAGAGAGAAGGGAGAGAGATGGATACACTGCATCTTCTTACACTGTAAGAAGGCTTTGGACACAGTTCCACACAAGAGACTAGTTGAAAAACTAGAGGAGCAGGCAGGAATAGGAGGAAAAGTACTTCAGTGGATTAAAAATACCTGACAGTAAGGAAACAACGTGTGTTGGTCCGAGACGAGGTGTCAGAGTGGGTGCTTGTGTCGAGTGAGGTTCCACAAGGGTCAGTCCTAGGTCCGGTGGTGTTTCTTTTATATGTGAATGATATGACGGAAGAGATAGAGTCAGAGGTCTCCCTGTTTGCAGGGATGTGAAACTAATGAGGATAATACAAGCGAAAGAGGATAAGGTAAGCCTACAAGGGGATCTGGACAGGCTGCAAGCTGGGTCTGACAAATAGCTCCTGGAGTTTAACCTCAGCAAAGGAGATCCCAGACAGAATACAGCCGAAGAGGTCAAAAGTGCAAAACTCACTTAAAGGAAAGGATCTTTGGGTAAGCATCATACCGAATACATTGCCTGAGGCACACATTATCCAAATAACTGCTGCAGCATACAGGCACCTGGCAAACCTGAGAACAGCGTTTCGTCATCGTCTGGAAACAGAGACACATTTTAATCTATCCCTTCCATTTTGTAATTCACATATACAAGAAACAAAAGCAGCCCTAGGACTGACCCTTGTGGAACCTTGCTCGACACATGCACCTACTCTGACACCTCGTCTTGTACCATCACTCGTTACTTTATTCCTGTCAGGAATTCCATGGTACATTGCAATACTTTTCCAGCTATTCCTGCCTGCTCCTCTAGCTTTGTACTAATCTCCTTTGTGGAACTATGTCGAAAGCCTTCTTACATTCCAAGAAAATGTAGTCTACCTACCACTCTCTCTCGTGTCTTCTGTCATCTTGTCGTAAAACTCAGTAACACTGGTCTATTGTTTAATGCTGCTTATCTGTCTCCTTAAAAACTGGGACTACTTTTGCAGTCTTTCTTATCTCAGATAGTTGCCCTGTTACGATAGATGTGTTAGAGATTGTTGTTAGTGACACACACACTGCCTCTGCTCCCTCTCTCATGACCCATGGAGAGATATTGTCCGGGACCATCTCCTTCGAGGTATCTAGAATGCTTAGCAGTCTCTTCACCTCCCCCTCGGTTGTGTGTATTGTGTTCAGTTCTTGTTGATTTACCCTACCACCCCAATATGCTGGAAGCTTGTCTGTCTCCACTAAAAATACCCCCCTTAATCTCATGTTGAGCTCCTCACATACTTCCTGGCCATTTCTTGTGATCTCTCCTCCTTCCTTCCTCGGCCTTATTACCTGGACATTTACTGTTGTTTTCCTACTGATATGGCTCTACAACAACTTTGGGTCAGATTTGTGTTTCGATACTATGTTATTCTCATATTGCCGCTGGCCTCCCTCCTTATTCATTCATATTTATTTCTGGCTCGTTGGCTCATCTCCTTATTTTCCTGAATCCTTTTTCTTCAATATTTTTTTCAAAGTTCTAGCACATGTAGCTTTGCTCTCTCTACTCCTTTTCGTGAACCATGGGCTCATTTTGGATTTTGCATACAAACTTCTCCTCTGACTCCCTGCAATTTGTGGTCATTTATTCACTTAATTGTACTTACCTGGCCCCGCCTATTTACTGTTCGCTACTAGGTCCACTCTCTCCCTGCTCCATGAGCTTTGTCGTATCTCTTCTTAAAACCATGTATAGATCCTACCTCCACTACATTACTTTCCAGACTGTTCCAATTCCTGACAACTCTATTACTGAAGAAATACTTCCTAACATTCTCGTGACACACCTGAGTCTTCAGTTTGCAATTGTGACTCTTTATTGAAGTTCCGTCTCTGGAACATCCTGTCCCTGTCCACCTTGTCAATTCCTCTCAGTATTTTATAAGTCGTCATCATGACCCCTTCCCCACCTATTCCTCCTGTCCTCCAGTGTAGTCAGGTCGATTTTCCTTAACCTTTCCTGGTAAGACATACCCCTTAGATCCATGAATAGTCTTATTGCAAGTCTTTGCACTTTCTCCAATTCCTTGACGTGCTTGACCAGGTGTGTGTTCCAAACTGGTGTTGCATACTCCAATATGGGCCTAATATACATTGTGTACAGAGTCTTAAACGATTTCTTACTGAGGTGTCGGAACGCTATTCTCAGGTTTGCCAGTGGCTCATATATTACAGCAGTTATTTGGTTTGATGTGTGCCTCAAGAGAGGTACTCAGTATTATAATCACCCCAAGATCCTTTTCCTTGAGTGACGTTTGCAGCCTTTGGCCCCATAGACTCATAGACTGTACTCTGTCTGCAGTCTTCTTTGTCCTTCCTCGATCTTCATGACTTTTCACTTGGTGGGATTAAACTCCTGGAGCCATTTTGCTAGACCAGGCTTGCAGCCTGTCCAGATTCCTTTGTAGTCCTGGCTGATCCTCATCCAATTGAATTCTCCTTATTAGCTTCAAATCGTCTGCAAACAGGGACACTTCTGAGTCTATCCCTTCCAACATATCATTCACACATACCAGAAACAGTGCCAGTCCTAGGACTGACTCTTATGGAAACCCGTTTCTCACAGGATCCCATTCTGACCCCTCGTCACTTACTATGACAAGTTGTTGCCTCGCTGTCAGGTATTCTCTGATCTTTTGCAGTGCCTTCCCTGTTATACCTGCCTCATCCTCCAGCTTTTGTTCTAATCTTTTGTGTGGAATAGTATCAAAAGCCTTCTTACTGTCCAAGAAAATGCAATCTACCCACCCATCTCTCTGGGCTCTTGTTTTAATGCTGTCACCTTGTCGTAGATGTGTTGAAGATTGTTGTTAGTGGCACACAGAGCGCCTCTGCTCCCTCTCTCAGGACCCATGGAGAGATGTTTTTCATTCCCATCTCCTTTAAGGTATCTATTTCGCTTAGCAGCCTCTTCTCCTCGTTAGTATTTATTGTGTCCAGCACTTGATAATGTATGCCACCACTCCCGCTTTCTGAAGTTCTTTCTGTCTCCACTGTAAATACCTCTTTAAATCTCTTGTTTAGCTCCTCATATATTTCTCTGTCGTTTCTTGTGATCTTTTCTCCTTCCTTCCTCAGCAGCAGTGATGAATCACAGCTGCTGTAAACTGACAGTGGTTCAGTATCATTATATCTTTAATAATAATAATAATAACGCGGTGTCTGGGCCTGGGTTTACCTGGAGATTACCTGTAGAGGGTTTCGGAGGTCTGAGATCCCGGTCTGAGACCAGGCTTCGCCATGCCACTGAGTCATGCCACTGAGTCATGCCACTCTCTGTGCAACACTCGTGTTGAAGTTGAAACTCAAGTCATCACTGTGGAATCAAGACTAGTTGCTACGTGTTTGTCTCTGACCTCGGAGAATAATGTCAGGTCACGTATGTCAGGGGTAGGAGCACGTGACCTCTGGGCAAGGATGGAGATAGCGTCAGGTTTCCGCTAACTTTGTGGTAAGAGGGATCTAAATCGTGACTCCGTTTCGCTTTCATTATCGTCTCAGTTACTTTGCATTGGAACGAACAATGTGGTCGATATGTAATGGCCGTCGCTTCCCAATTAATATTATGGGTGTAAATCTTAACACACTGGAAAATTCTGAACTGCATAGTAACTGTAGTATACCTTTGAAGAGTTTCCAGAGTTTCACTACTCTCGGAGCCCGGCCATGGGTCAGGCTCGTAGTGATTAATTTTCTTTCGGAATGTCTGCGTACGATCAATCTTCGTGAAAAGCACCATTTTTTATACAGTTATTCATTTTGGGGGAAAATTGTACAAAAATTGGTTTTAAGCTATTATGTTTCTCGTATTATTGGACATGTATTTGTTTTTTGTGGGGGAAGGGGTACCTACCTGGAGTCTACCTGGAGCGTATTCCGAGGATCAACGCCCCCGCGGCTCGGTCCATCCAGTGGATCAGGGCCTGATCAACTAGGCTGTTACTGCTGGCCGCACGTAAAGCGTTGACATTTTAGAGAACTTTCATTTTATTAATATGGCTCTATAACAATTAGAATTGGCTCTTTTAGACCTTTTTTTCGTATATTTTATTCCTGACACCTGAGTCTTTCTGAAATGCCCAGTGAGTGTGCTGTTATACGAATTGTTGATTGTACAGTCTGAGGGGCAGTAGAAACAATTTCGAGACCGTAACATATCCATTATGGTCAGAATAATGGTTGAGAGGTATATAACTAACCAAATTTATAACGAGAAGGTACACAGTAAATTCATATAATGGAATTTCCATGATTGCATGTGTATCCAGGAAGGATAACCCACCAGCTTTCTTAAGAGTAAAGATATCAACATATCTGTACCATACAATGACTTAGGTCTGAGTTATTGGCAATATATTGCTTAATATATATATATATATATATATATATATATATATATATATATATATATATATATATATATATATATATATATATATATATATATTAATGAAGTTGAAATGTATATTACCAGAAAATAGTTATATTATATCTGAAGAAAAGACGGATCACACGAGGCAGTATATGCAGAAAGTTGACAGTAATAGATATTTGATGATAGATGATTTGCGAGGCCACGGGGCCAGATGGCTCACACAACTGCAACTGATGCCGTGTGGTTTTCCTCCTGATGTGACTGTACAACAGCTTTTGTCAGACTTGGCTTTTGCTGCTTTGTCATTTTCATAATGTTGCTGGGCCTCCCTCCTTATCTGTGCATATTCATTTCTGGCTCTTCGACTAATCACCTTTTTTTTTACCTGGCGCCTTTTTCTTCTATACATTTTCCATTCTCTATCACAGTTTTGGCCTCTCTACACCTTCGGGTAAATCAAAGGCTCCTCCTAGCTTTCTCATTATTTCTATTAGTTTTCAGTACAAACCTCAACTTTGTTTCTTTTGCATTTTGTTACATATTCCATCAATTCATTTAAAGATTTTCCCTCCAGTTCTCTTCCCCAATAAACTTCATGCAGAAAATTCTTTATGCCTGTGTAATCTCCTCTCCTGTAGTTTGGTTTCACTCGTCCTTCTCTTCCTTCTTCCCTCTTCACTTGCAACTCTACTATGTATTTGAAGCTCAGGACTATGTGATCACTAGCTCCGAGGGGCCTTCCAAATATGATGTCCTCAGTGTCTGAGCTACTCAAGGTGAATACAGCCTGTCCTCACTTAGTGACGTACTCCTTTACCGACGCCTCAGACTTATGACGGGCTCTCTGACCAGTATTTATACCTAAATAATGTATATTAGAGCTGATTTTCTCTATTCTGTTTATTTCATTATACAGTGCACTACTGCATGAACATTTAAAAATGTACCAGAAATGTTATAAATGGTGCAAATGTGGCACTAAAACAATATCAAAGTTGGTTGACACAAACCCACTACCATTATAGTATGCTCCTCACAGCGCTAAATTCGTTCGACGACGTGGTCTTAGGAACAGAACTCTGCCGTTAAGTGACTAGAGGCTGTACTAGGTCCAGTCTTGCTGGTTAATCTTCTCCTCTCTCTCTCTCTGGTAGTGTCCCTAGTGTGCTGATGCATGAGGTTTTCCAATACCACTTCCATCATCTTAGCCCTCCACATTTCTGGGCCCCTATGTGGCTACAGGTTTTCTCATTCAATTTCCTTGTGAGAGAAGTCACTTACAACTAGTAGCTTTGCCCAGCTCACACGGGCCCTTATTGTCACTTCAGTCAGTGTATTGACCATGTCTCTGTTACTCTCATCATATTCTTGTCTTGGCCTCCTGCTATTCTGTGGTGGGTTATACATCACTGAAATCACCACCTTGGGGCCTCCAGTCTGAAGTGTTCTTATCATGCAGTCCCTTGCTTGTCCTCTATCTCCCCATAACATCTCAAAATTTCATTGGTTTTTGATGAACAGTGCATCTCTTCCACCCCCCTCTATTTCATGTCTTTCCTCAGGATCTGATATCCGGTTGGAAAGATGGTGTTTGTTATCATTCCTGTGAGCTTGGTTTGGGTGAGAGCTATGATGTCTGGTGATGCCTCTGTGATTCTCTCGTAGCACTCCTTCCACTTGTTCCTTATTCCATCAGCTTTGGTGTACCATACTTTCAGATTCCTCTCCAGCACTGTATTCTGGGGGTTTGGGGGGGTGGGGGAGTGGGATACGTGGCAGGGTGCAATGGGGTTCTACTGCATAGAGTGGCGTGGGGGCTGTGAGTGTGGGGTTTACCTGGAGAGGGTTTCGTGGGTCAACGCCCCCGCGGCCCATGGATCAGGGTCTGATCAACCAGGCTGTTACTGCCGGCCGCACGCAAACTGACGTACTAGCCACAGCCCGGTTGGTCAGGTACTGACTTTAGGTGCCTGTCCAGTGCCGTCTTGAAGACAGCCAGGGGTCTATTGGTAATCCCCCTAATGTATGCTGGGAGGCAGTTGAACAATCTTGGGCCCCGGACACTTATGGTGTTGTCTCTCAGTGTACTCGTGGCGCCCCTGCTTTTCATCGGGGTAATGTTGCATCTCCTGCCGAGTCTTTTGCTTTCATAGGGAGTGATTTTCATGTGCAAGTTTGGTACCAATCCCTCCAGGACCTTCCAAGTGTATATTATCATGTATATCTCGCCTGCATTCCAGGGAAAAGATCAAGGACCTTCAACCATTCCCAGTAATTTAGGTGCTTTATTGTACTTTTGTGTAGGTGTGGTTTGTTTTGGGAGAATATATTTGGTTGTGGGGTTCTGAATGTGGTTCTGTGGTTGTTTGTGCTTGCTGCTCAACTTGACTCTGGTTGACCCCTAATGACTCTAGCCTTCCCTCTTCTTCTTTGTGTCCTCTCTCTTATCTTCTGTCATTCTGTTCTTGTTCTGTCTTGATCTAGGAACACCCTCCAGTGTGTTGCTGATTCCTTTAGCTGTAGTTTCTGCTGCAGGATCCTGTTCCACACTGTTTCTGTCTTGAAAATCGGTTTGACTTGTTGCTTCCCTTCGAGTATATCCCTATTCTCTGAAAATTTATCAGCTCAGTCATTTCTCCTGTCCCGTTTGTTTGATGATATTTTCAATCTCTTTTTTTTTCTCTGCTGTCTTTCATCGTATGTCCTCCCTTTCCTCTCCTGAAGCCCATGTATGAAGATTAACCACTAACTCTCCTCCTCCTATTGCTTTTCCGTCTTCATCTCCGGGTCCCATTTAAACATAGCCATTGCCTCCCTTATTATTTCCTGGGTCTCCGGGTGGCCCCTTACTTACAGTTGTCCCTGTGCCATTAGCATGCCCCTTTTGTTCCTCGACATTTCCTAGTGATCTGAAAGGGCCTTAACATAGGTCTTTTCTCCTTCGTTTCCTATGGACACCTCGTTTAATATTGGTTTACCTGCTCCAGATGCTAAGTCTCTTCTGGCCATTGGCATGTATATTGCTTCAGCACTTTTACTTCAGCTTCTAGTTCCTGTATCCTGGCTTCTGCAGCTTTAGCTCTCGTCTCCCACCTTTTCTTCTTGCATGTGTGTGTGTATTCACCTATTTGTACTCACCTATTTGTGGTTGCAGGGATCGATTCATAGCTGCTGGCCCCACCTCTTCACTGATCGTTCCAAGGTCCTCTCTCTTCCTGCTCCATGACCATTATCAAACCTTGTCTTAACACCATGTATGGTTTCTGCCTCCACTACGCCATTTTTCAGATTATTCCACTTCCTGACAACTCTCTGACTGAAGAAATGCTTCCTAACATCACTCTGACTCATCTGACTCTTCAACTTCCAAATCTGACTCCTTGTTTCTCTAATTTCTTGACGTGCTTGACCAGGTGTGCATTCCAAACTAGTACTGCATACCCCAATATGGGACTGACGTACACGGTGTACAGAATCTTGAACAATTCAAGCAGTTATCTGGTTGATGTGCGCCTCAGGAAATGTGCTCGGTATTATACTCACCCCAAGATCTTTTTCCTTGAGTGAGGTTTGCAATCTTTGGCCACCTAGCGGTCTTCCTTATCTTTTGACGATCTTCATGACTTTGCATTTGGCGGGATTAAAACCGAGGAGCCAGTTGCTGGACTAGGCTTCCAGCCTGTCCAGATCCCTTTGTAGTCCTTCCTGATCCACATCATCTACAAACAGGGACACTTCTGAGTCTATCCCTTCCCTCATGTCATTCACATATACCAGAAACAGCACTGGTCCTGGGATGGACCCCTGTGGAACCCCGTTCATCACAGGCGCCTACTCTGACAACTCGTCACGTACCATGGCTCATTGTTGCCTCACTGTCAGGTATTCTCTGATCCATTGCAAAGCCTTTCTTGTTATACATGCCTGATCATCTACCTTTTGCACTAATCTCTTGTGAGGAACTGTGTTGAAGGCCTGCTTGCAGTCCAAAAAAATGCAATCTACCCACCCTCTCTCTTATGTCGTACTTCTGTTACCTTGTCATAAAACTCAAGTAGGATTTCCCTTCCTTGAAACCGTTCTGGTTGTCATTTATAAGCTCATTTCTTTCTAGGTGCTCCACGAATCTCTTTATAATCTTCTCCATGATTTTGCATATTATGCACGTGAATGACGCTGATCTGTAGTTTAATGCCTCGCGTCTGTCTCCTTTCTTAAAAATTGGGACGACATTTGCCGACTTTCATATCTCAGGTAGTTGCCCAGTTTCAATGGATGTGTTGAAAATTGTTGTTAGTGACCCATACAGCATCTCTGCTCCCTCTCTAAGGACCCATGGGGAGATGTTGTCCAGTCCCAACTCCTTTGAGGTATCAAGTTCACATAGCAGCTTCTTAACCTCCTCTTCGGTTGTCAATACGTATTTCATCCAGCACTTGTTGGTGTATCCCTTCTTGGTGTACCCTCCTGTTCTGACTTCCTGGAGTCCTTCCTGTCTCCACTGTAAATACTTCTTTAAATCTCATGTTCATTTCTTAACATTCTTCTTGGTTGTATCTTGTGACCTCCCCACCTTCCTTCCTCATCATGATTACCTGGTCCTTAACTGTTGTTTTCCTCCTGATGTGGCTGTATAACAGCTTCGGGTCAGACTTTACTTTCAATGTTATGTTCTGGCGGGTCTATTAGGGTGGAGGACCTGGTAGTGTGCTGTCGGATTCTACAGCATAGTGTGGGGTGGGGGGCTGTAAGTGTGAGCTTCAGGAGATGTGCTCGGTATTATACTCACTCCAAGATGTTTTTTCTTGAGTGAGGTTTGAAGTTTTTGACCACCTAGCCTATACTCTGCGGTCTTCTTTGCCCTTCCCCGACTTTGCATTTGGGTTAAATTGGAGGATCCAGTTACTAGACCACTCGTCCAGCCTGTATAGGTCTCTTTGTAGTCTTGCCTGATCCTCATCTGATTTAATTCTCCTCATTAACTTCACATCATCTGCAAACTGGGACACTTCTGAGTCTAGCCCTTCCATTATGTCATTCACATATACTAAAAATAGTACTGGTCCTAGGACTGTCTTCTGTGGAATCCCTCTCGTCACAATCGCCCACTGTGATACCTTATCACGTACCATGACTCGTTGTTGCCTCCCTGTCGGGTATTCTCTGATCCATTGCAGTGCCCTTCCTGTTATACATGCCTGGTCCTCTAGCTTTTGCCTTAATCTCTTGTGAGGAACTGTGTCGAAGGACTTCTTGCAGTCCAAGAAAATGCAATCTACCCACCCCTCTTTCTCGTGTTTTGCTTATCATAAAACTACAGTAGGTTTGTGACACAGGATTTGCCTTCCATGAATCCGTGCTGGTTGTCGTTTATAATCTGGTTCCGTTCTAGGAGCTCCACTCTCCTGATATTCTTCTCTATGACTTTGCATACTATACTGTGTGTGTGTGTGCGTACTCTCGGTTCTCTGAACCATTTATCTACATTCCTATCAGACACAGCAACATCTTGGGATCCCGTTACAGGGAATTCTTTACTTGCCTAACCTATAATCATGACCTACTTCTACATGTGGATTTGTCCACTATGACACCGCTTACGACTGCTTCATCTCACCTGTCTACAGTATATAAGCCATTTCGCACATATGCTGTATTCTTTTCAAGATTGATGGACTGATTACGTCGACTCTAGTCTGAGGGACTGATTACCTTAAACTCCTGATCTTCACCATTCTTCTTTGTATAGGACTGATGCCAAAGTCTATCTGACCATAATAAAAAATATATATAATTTATTTTAAATAATATCAAATGAATTTAAAGTGACCAATTGCATGTATTGCAGGATTTAGCTAAAAAAATTTTTAGTTTAAGTTTGGTTATTTGAGGTTTCTAAGTTTTGCTCCAAAAATATAAATCATATCATTATCAATTAAAAATAATGATCTTACTTTCTGTAAATTATTTTTTTGGAAAAGTTTAATTTTTAAGAGAGTTTGGCCTATTTGTCAAGTTCGGATTATTTGGCATGATATATACTAATATGCTTAACAATTCGCAAACAGGCGAAATTATTTACAAACATTATCTCTACGTCCACAGCAGGATTGGAACCTGCAAACTCTGTATCAGAGTACACAGTACTTTATGCATGACGCAGACTCATCTGGGGGTCTGTTAGTTAGTTTAATATCTTTATTATGCACCCCATACCCATCCTGTGGGAGGTAGTCAAAAGATTACAGAGGTATATAATGGGTCCAGGGACTGGGCCCCAAAGTTTTGATAGATGAGCAAGTTTCAAAG
Source organism: Cherax destructor (assembly GCA_009830355.1). Lineage (NCBI taxonomy): Eukaryota > Metazoa > Arthropoda > Malacostraca > Decapoda > Parastacidae > Cherax > Cherax destructor. Next base: position 12,681 of record WNWK01020867.1, on the reverse strand, counting down.
GTAATGAACTCAGGTAGATCTGGTCACAATCATGGCAAGTTACAAAGGTATTTAGAGATTACAGAGGTATATAATGGGTCCAGGGACTGGGCCCCAAAGTTTTGATAGCTGAGCGAGTTACAAAGGTAATGAACTCAAGTAGATCTGGTCTGGGGGGTCTGGCATTGTGGATAAAGTACTGTGTACTCTGATGCAGAGTTTGCAGGTTTCAGTCCTGCTGTGGACATAGAGATAATGTTAGTATATACAAATATATACATATCATGTCAATTTTTTTTTTATATATTTTATTTAAAAACATTTTGTACAGTAACACAAAACTGGAATTTTACCATGACCAAAAACCAGTCATCAACAAACCAAAACATCACACATAACAAAATGACACTAAATGAATATAACAAAAACATAGAACACATCACAAAATATAACCTTTTGTGAAAAAACACCCAACACATGTCATAACAGAAAATATATACATACCAACAACAAAATGAACTCATAATTTAACCTTACAACTCAGTATCAAAACCTGTGAAAAAAATAACCCTTCATATGCATTACCCACATTAATGATACTAACTCTACAAAAGGCTTACAAAAAAATTTCTTTATGTTTACCTCAATACACAAGAATATGCTTGCCCTCACTTCAGTAACCAGCATGTTGCAGGCAAACAACAGTAAATACAAAACATAGCCTTCAAACAAAACCAAAACATAGTACCCCTACACCCCACAAAAACTAACACCAGTCTCCCCAACATCCCAACAAATTTTTTATGCACACGCAGGTGCAACAATTTATAGATATACCCCAAGAAGGCATATAACTTAAACCTGACGCCTAAACCAGGAAGACATGCATCCCCCTGCACCGCACCTTTACTCCAACTAGTAACTCAGACCCCTACAAAACATTACATTGTGCATACACGTTTATACCCAAAAGTAACATCACATCAGCACAACAACATAGGACTGGGTTTGGCCCACAAGGCCCCAGCCAGGACCCTGGGTCCACCCTATCCCACCCTAAACCGTACACATATAACTAACGCTCAAAATGACAACACTGAGGCCATACAACAAAAAGCCCCAGACCCTTAAATAAACACACAGAAATACCCAACAAAAACACACACAACTCCCCAGGACTATACATGCTACAGATTCAAGGGTACAACCCTCCTCACGTTACACACAACATAACCAAATTAAACAAAACAGCAGGCACAATGTGCTATAAAAGGGAAGCCCAAAAGGACCCCCTCTGAAAACCACAAAAAAATTGCTTTACCACCCCAGCCTCCAACCGACCCTGAAAGGGAAGCCCCACCCACAACCTGCCCAGGCATACCCCCTCCTTTTTCTAAGCATTCACACCAAACTAAACACACACACCTAAACCCTGGTCCCCCTCTCCCTCCCTGACCCCACTAGACCCATCCCCGCCCGCACCCCCCACTCCTAACTCCTCCCCCCAAAAAACCCCAAAACTAGCCCTTCACCTCATCGTCTAAATCCCAGAAGCTGGACCACAGTCAAGCGCCTGTAAAACAAAGGAAAAGCCGACTCCCACGCCCTCTCATAAATCTCCCTGTTCCGACATTTCGTCTGATAAAACCCTGCCGCTAAAGCCTTAATTTTTACCTCACCCGGCAAGTCCCTGAGACCCCATGAAATGTGAATAAAATCCAAGATTAAATAAGCCATCACTCGTCTTATGCCTTCCGAGTATTCCTGCACGTCCAAACTTAACGCTCTCAACACCGAAACATCCTGACCCCCCACCATACTCAGAACTCCCCTGAACCATTCCCTCACCATACCAATCCCATCACAAAATAAACGGCATGATACGTAGTCTCATACTCACTACATCTCGCACAACCCCCATCCCTTGTGATGCCCATGTCCAAAAGTTTCCCCCTAGAGGCCAATATCCCATGTAGAAATCTAAACCCCGTTTCCCTCACCCTAGGCTGCAATTTTAATTTATTTAACCATCCCCAAGTACAACTCCAATTATACAAAGGATAACACGCCTCCCCCTGCACCACCTGCTTACCCACTCCAATCCTATCCAATCTACTGACCCTCACCTTACCAGGCTCACCCGCAACCAACAGAAAACGGAAATCAGCCTCACGTGCAACTAACTCCCGGCTCCCCCCCCACCACTTCCTGACTTCCCTCATAACCAACCCAACCCTCCTTCCCCCCACCCCCCTCACTAAAAACTCCTGTTTAACAAACACACTCCTCAGCCTACAGTGCAGGGGCACCAACCCCAAGCCAGCCCACGCAACCCTCATTTCCACAACCTCTCGGCTTAACCAATGTCGACCATGTCCCCATACAAACTTCAACACCCCTTGCAACAGCCGACGCACATCATGTTCCAATAAGGGATACACCGCCGACCGAAACCATAATTTACTATACACCAATGCGTTTACCACGACATCCCTCTGCAATAAAGTTACCTCACCCACACCCCAGCCCTGCATCCTACCCAATGCCGCGTCCACCACCGCCCTCGAGTTCTCCTCCCTCGCCACCACCCTATCATCACTGAAAAAAAACGCCACAGATTTTTAAAACTGCAACACATTTCCACCCCTCCCAATACCCCAACGCACCCACCTTCCAACTCCCCACCTCTAAAAGATTCGATTTTTTCCTATTTACCCTCATGCCCGTCGCTAAACCAAAAAATTCCACTAACCCATTCACCAACCTCAAATGCCCCTCAATCCTCACCAAAATTATGGTGTCATCAACGTACCCCACTATCCCCGGATAGTCATCCCCTTGAACCCCTTCCTCTCTTAAACATGCGTCAACCAACCTATAAAAGGGGTCTTGGAGACACACAAACAGAATCTGGGACAAAGGACAACCCTGTCTCAGACCCCTCCCCATGCGCACTGCCAAACCCACCATCCCATTGATTTGGCACCTCAACAAAGCCCCGTCATAGAGAGTTCGAACCCACCCCACAATCTCCTCTCCAAACCTCTGCCTGCTTAAAATACCAAACAGCACACTCCGATCTACCCTATCATAAGCCATCTGCCAATCCAACCCCAAAATGCCCCTGTCAGTACTCTCCTCAATGAAACCTTTAATCCTCCTATGCCCTGACCTAATACTCCAGCCCGGAATCCCATATTGTCCCTCCTGCAACATACTACCCAAACCCCATTTTATCCTATTTGCCAGTATCTTCGCAAAAATCTTGTAATCCGTGCCCATCAATGTAATAGCCCTAACATACTGAAAACCCTTCAGCTGCTTGCCCTTCAGAACTAAAACCACGACCTCGATCCTCATCGATTCCTCCATCACACCACGCTCCCTCATCTCATTGAAAACTCTCACCAACACCTCCTGCAATGCCTGCCAATACTGCACGTACAGTTCGCCAGGTATACCATCCATCCCCGGTGTCTTCCCCATATGTAACCCCTTCACAGCCTCCCAAACCTCCTCAACCGTGATCACCCCTTCCATGGCCCCCCTATCCTCCTCACTAATCCTACTCACTATTCCCCCAAAATCCTCTCACATACCCCATTGTCCCCACCCTCTACTGCATACTTCTTCCCAAACCAAAGCTCTGCATACCCACTCATACCTTCCGTTGTTCTCAACACCCTTCCCATACCATACCCCCATCCCCTCCTCTACAAGCAAGGAAGACATCAACATCACCCCCCTACGCTTCCGAAAATGCCGTAAACCCACCGCCGACACCTTATCACCCCATAAAACTTCGTCCATCCCACTCCTAACCCGCAAAGCATGAAACCTTTCATTCTGTAAGTCCCTCAGCCTACTACGTATACTAACCACCTCCTCCTCTTGCACCCCCTAACTCCAACTACCCCTTCCCCCAACAAACCCTCCAAATACCTCTGATACCCATACCTAAACCTTGCATCCTCCCTGCCCACTCTCTCAAAAAACAGTTTTATACCCGCCTTCCCATGCTCACACCACCACTTCGCCACATTTTCAATTCCCACTCGACGTCTGTCCTCCTGACGTAATCTGCATTCTGCTGCTACATGCCCAGGTTGGCCGCAAAGCCGACATGTGCGAACCTGTCCAGCGTAAGTCACATAAACCTGCGTACGGAAAGGTTCCATTAAAACATAGGAAGGGATTTGCCTCCTAAGTGAAATTTTCACCGAGTACGTCCCTTCCAACATCCCCGCATATTGCCCCTGCACCCAGCGCCCGACATTCCCTGCATGTATGATGCCATACTTCTGAGAGACGTCTCTAATGTCAATTTCTCCGGCTTCAAATGGAACGTTAAATACCTTAAGCCATTTATACGTCGCAGATACATCCTTAGGACATACTTCCACTCCCGTAGTCACCACAATCTTGTCCTGGTAGGTGTCCACAATCCTTTCATAAGCCTCAGTGCATGTGAATTTCACAAAGATCCTCTTCGCTCCATTCAACGATATGCCGTAAAGCTCAGCATGGGAAATGCCATAGGTGTCACGAAGAATCGCTGGAAGCAGAACCTCGGCATTTGTAGGGTATATACATGTAGCCCCTTGCACAATGTCAACACAGACTGTGTTGACCCGTCGCCGGTAGCTGTCAGCCATGATATGTGAAAATATAATTTCCACAGTCCACCACCAGAGAGCTCTGCCAGCACACCTGCTCACAACAAAAGCAGGGCGTGGAATTCCTCGTGTCAATTAAGGTGAACAGGGGAGTCTGGCATGTTTGGCAAGGCTGCCCTCTGCCAAATTATTAGAATGAAAATTAGTTTTTGCCATAAATCTCCGAAAATCAATCTGTACATAAAAAATAAATATATATTATTTATTTTAAATAGTATTACTATATTTAAATTTATGTTTGGTATATATATATATATATATATATATATATATATATATATATATATATATATATATATATATATATATATATATATATATATATATATATATATATATATATATATATATATATATATATATATATATATATATATATATATAGCAGTATTTATCTAAAAAAATACATTAATTTAAGTTAGGTTACGTGAGGTTTTTATGTAAGGTTTGGTTCAAAAATATAAATCTTTGTATCATTTTTAATTAAAAAAATTATCTGTCATTTTGTAAAAACATTTTTAGAGAAAGTTTAAGTTTTTTTTACTTGAGTTTGAACTATTCAGCAAGTTCGGCCAATTAAGTATGAACTAACTTAACCGTAACATGATGTTTTTGGGTAAATTCTATTATATATGTTATAACTAAGTTAATATTAATTTGATGTTTTATGACTCGTTTTTGCCTTCCTGTCAGGTATTCTCTAGTCCACTGTAGTGCCTTTCCTGTTATATCTGCTTTTGCATTAATTTCTTGTTTGAAACTGTGTCAAAAGCCTTCATGCAGTCCAAGAAAATACAATCTACCCTCTCTTCTCTTACTTCCATTGCTTTGTTATAAAACTCCAGTAGGTTTGTGACAGATTTTCATGTCCCTGAAACTATGCTGGTTATCGTTTATAAGCTTGTTCATTTCTAGGTGCTCCACCACTCTTCTAATAATAATCTTCTCCATAACTTTTCATACTGTACATGACACTGCTCTGTAGTTTAATGTCACGTGTCTGTCTATTTCCTTAAAAATTGGGACTATATTTGCCGTCTTCCACACTCAGGTAGTTACCCAGTTTCAATGAATATGTTGATATTTGATTTTAATGGCACACAGAGCATCTCTGCTCCCTCTCTAAGGACCCACAGAGAGATGTGGTTCGGTCCCTCCGCCTTTGAGGTATCTAGTTCGCTTAGCAGCTTCTTCGCCTCCTCAACGGTTAAGTGTACTGGGTCCAGAAATTGTTGGAGTACCCCACAATTCCGGCTTTCCAGAGTCCTTTCTGTTTCCACTTTAAATACTTCTTTAAATCTTATGTTCAACTCTTCACATACTTCTATGTCGTTTCTTGTGAATTCCCCTCCTTCCTTCCTTAGCCTAATTACCTGGTCCTTGACTGTTGTTTTCCTCCTGGTGTATACATGGAGAGGGTTTTGGGGGTCAACGCCCCCGTGGCCTGGTCTAAGACCAGGCCTCGTGGTGGATCAGGGGCTGATCAACCAGGCTGTTATTGCTAGCCGCACGTATGAACCACAGCCCGGCTGATCAGTACTGAATTTAGGTTCCTGTCCACCAGCGCCTTTTTTGAAGACAGCCAGGGGTCTATTGGTAATCCACCTTTTGTATGCTAGGAGGCAGTTGAAGAGTCTTGAGCCCCTTGATATTTACTGAGTTTTCTCTCAGTGTAATCGTGGCGCCCCTACTTTTCATTGGGGGGATGTTGCATCGCCTGCCGAGTCTTTTGCTTTCATAGGGAGTGATTTTCGTGTGCAAGTTTTTTTTACCAATCCCTTTAGGATTTTCCAAGTGTATATTATCATGTATCATTCTTGCCTGCATTCCAGGGAATACAAATAAAGCACCAGTAATTTAGGTGCTTTATCCTACTTATGTGTGCCGTAAAAGTTCTTTGTATACTTTCCAGGTCAGCAATTTCGCCTGCCTTGAAGGGGGCAGTTAATGTATAGCAGCAGTATTCCAGCCTAGAGAGAACAAGCGATTTGAAGAGAATCGTCTTGGGCTTGGCATCCTTAGTTTTGAAGGTTCTTATTATCCATCCTATCATTTTTCTAGCATATGTGGTAGATACATTGTTGTGATCGTCGAAGGTGAGATCCTCAGATATTATCACTCCAAGGTTCTTTACATTAATTTTTCGCTCTATTGTATGGTTTGAATTTGTTTTATACCCTGAGACAGTTTTAAATTACCATGCATGGAGATCATAGCTGATATGCAGTTTTCATTAAGCATGTTACAAAATCCTTTGGTCTTTGACGTTGATTAGAAGAAGAATTCCTAAATAAATGCTTGGAAATATCCCAATGCTGTCATTTAAATAACTATGAGTTATTACAGATTTTAGGTTCAAGGTGCAGCTCGGAAACAGCATTGAGTGCTGACCTTAACCACATCCAGTTGTGCTTAACCTCGGGGCTGTCGACTGGTGCCAGGGATAGAGTCACAAAGAATCTGGTCGCGATTTCGCTGGCATGTAACTACGAGTATTATACGGAGGCTACACAGAACCCTGAAGATGAGGTGAATACTATGTAGACGCAGCAGCTCATTCTCTTAATGTGTCAGTATTTCACTGGTGCTAAGACAGTCAAATGAGTGACTGTCTATGAGCGTTAAACAAAAATTATCTGACAATTTTAGAGTGTGCTCTGTGGATTTTTTCTCTCAGTTTGCGCTTTAAAACTTTTTTAACACCTCTATGCCTTTTTTCATTTTTTTTAATGTGTTAATTGACTGCATATTATTAATATATATAAATAAAAAATAACGGAACCTTAATTAAATACCTATCCAAATTTAACGATAACTTACCTATCCCTACCTAACCTGTGTTTGGCTTCCTACCTGCCTGGAGGATATTCCGGGGATCAACACCCCCGCGGCCCAGTCCACGACTAGGCCTGCTATAGCCGAAGATTTCATCTCGGGTATAGCCGAGATGATGAATTGGCAATTGCCAATTCTGATGAATTGGCAGAGGCATATGCTTCAAGGAAGGAGTAGATTATGATCTTTGCTGACAGTTAGCAGTTTAAGAACAATAATACGAAAAGAATTTAAAATGAATTTCATCAATTGCCGTTGCTATAATAAGGTTAGGTAAGTTTTCTAAGGTTCTTTAGATACAAAATTATTAATTTTTACATTAACAAATTATATATATATATATATATATATATATATATATATATATATATATATATATATATATATATATATATATATATATATATATATATATATATAACACTGATCTCTGGCCGACGGAGACTCGAACCTACGAACCTCATGACAAGGTACGCAGTGCTTTACCGACCGTACCACACTGGTCCAATACCTTGGCATCCAGCTTTCGCTAGACGTTATTCCAAGGCAGCCAGCTTTCAGGCAGGAAGGCTTACAGCTTTTCATCTCATCCCCTGCATGCATCGACACATGGTACGGTCGGTAAAGCACTGCGTACCTTGTCATGAGGTTCGTAGGTTCGAGTCTCCGTCGGCCAGAGATCAGTGTTTGTGAATATTTCGCCTGCTCTTGCGAATTCCTAGCATGTAAATTCTAGTTTGTCGATGCATGCAGGGATAGTGAAATACCTTTCTGCCTGAAAGCGGCGCCTTACTTGGAAAGCTGATGCCAATTACATTATTAATACTGCATATTCTAGGTTATCATCGTCCGATCATTTGATATTCCTTAATTATATATATATATATATATATATATATATATATATCTTTAACGTATAAGATTTTTTTTTAGAAAGGATTTAATTTTAAATGAGTTCTTGCTAATTGACCAATTTTACCTATTCAGCACGACAAAGCCTGTTTTTGTGCGACTCGATATTAGCCACACGAGACATGGAAGGGAGCCGAGCACCTCACTGTAAAACTTGTCATGTCCCTGAAATGATAAAACCCCTTTTGACTGGATGTACCACTTACCTGACAGCACAATGAGTTCATTACTAGTCCGTTTTCAGCATCTGTTCCGCCTTTATTTAACAGCCAGTTTTTCAGTTAACTCTCAAATGAATAAATTCTCTCTAAATTATTACATCAACTTTGATATCCCTTGTCTCAAAAAGTTCCCTTATTACACTACTTTCATTTGCCAACAAAAGAAAGTAGTGTAATAAGGGAACTTATTACACTACTTACCTTTGCCAATAGGTCTTTTTCACCTTGTAGCATTCTACAGTGATAGTATTAATAATAATAATACTAATATTAATAAAATAATAATAACGTTATAAATATTTTATAATCGAAAAAATGCTTACTTAACAGTTAAGTGAAGGCTAATATGTTAAAAATACTTACTTAACAGTTAAGTAAGTAAGTTTATTCAGGTATACACAAATACAGTTACATAGATTATCATACATAGCAGCATATGTGTAGAAAACCTAGGATAACCCAAAAAAGTCAGACAGAGTGACTTATTTCCATTGGGGTTCATTTAATATCTTAATATTATACGCTGTAGGAGATATATGTTATTATACTATAAATGATATGTACTAGGAATAAGGTAAAAAGAGTTATTTGCATTTACATGTATGTGAGCTAAAAAAATAAAAAAACATTCTCCTCCCTTTCTGTCGCTACATTCATTAGGTACCTTTTGACTCTCTTCTTGAACTGGCTCATGCTATGACTGGCTTTGACATGTGCAGGCAGTATGTTCCATTCCTTTATTGCTGTACAATAATAGGTGTTTGAAGCCTGGCCACTGACTGTGGGTACTACAAAGTTGTGCTCTCTCCCCCTAGTACTATGACTGAATTGGTTCCCAGCCTTGACAAAATTGGCTGCAAGATATTCTGGACACTGTTTGTGAGCAATTTTAACTTGATTCAACTTAAGTTATTTTACTCTGTCTTCAATATTCAGCATATCCAAAGTAGTAGGGAAAACAGCAGAGCGGTTCCTCAAAGGATGCCGCCTTTTCACACCTAGGTGTGAAATTGAGGTGTGATTTTTTTTTTTTTCAATTTTTTTTTCAAAATTTTTTTGTTCATTTTTTTGTTTTTCAATTTTTTTTCGAATATAATTTTTCTCGATATCAGTAATACATATAAAAGATTGAAGATCCCTATGGGATACTCCTTAAAATTTCTCGATATCAATAATACAATTTTTCCATTCCTTTTTTCCATTTTTTCAATGTTCCACCTCCTTGGATCAAATTTACACATTTTTCGAAAATATTACCAGATTTTAGAGGGTTGCCCATTTCAATATTTTTTTGTATTAATCTTATATCTTGGAAGGTGCTTCGTCTTCCTTAGATTTATCTCCTGGATCTCAACTGTCATATCCAATCAAGATAAACAAATTTAGACTTAATATTGACTTATTCATAAGGACATTTTTATCTCCTGGATCTCAGCTAAACACCACTATGTTATTAGCTTCAATCAAGTTCCCCTTATGGGGTTTAAGAGATAAGTGTTTTCCCACCTTTTAGAGTTTCTGGTGAGGTTTTTACCACCAAGTGGATATCACAATTTTTTCCACTTCAATATGTTTACAAATGAGAGGCAGGGTTGACAAATAGGCAGCAGAGAGTTTGCATAAATGGGGAGAAATCAGAGTGGGGAAGTGTCACAAGCGGTGTTCCACAGGGGTCAGTATTGGGCCCCTTGTTGTTCACAATCTACATAAACGACATAGATGAGGGAATAAATAGCGACATAAGCAAGTTTGCCGATGACACCAAAATAGGCCGTCCAATTCATTCAAATGAGGACATTAGAGCACTCCAGGAAGATTTGAATAGACTGATGCAGTGGTCGGAGAAGTGGCAGATGCAGTTTAATATAGATAAGTGCAAAGTTCTAAATATTGGACAGGACAATAACCATGCCACATATAAACTAAATAATGTGGATCTTAATACTACTGATTGCGAAAAGGATTTAGGAGTTCTGGTTAGCAGTAATCTAAAACCAAGACAGAAGTGCATAAGTGTTCGCAATAAAGCGAACAGAATCCTTGGCTTCATATCAAGAAGCATAAATAATAGGAGTCCTCAGGTTGTTCTTCAACTCTATATATCCTTGGTTAGGCCTCATCTAGATTATGCTGCACAGTTTTGGTCACCGTATTACAGAATGGATATAAATGCTCTGGAAAACGTAAAAAGGAGGATGACTAAGTTGATTCCATGTATCAGAAATCTTCCCTATGAGGATAGACTGAGGGCCCTGAATCTGCACTCTCTAGAAAGGCGTAGAATTAGGGGGGATAGGATTGAGGTGTATAAATGGAAAACAGGAATAAATAAAGGTGATGTAGATGGCGTGCTAAAAATATCTATTATTGACAGGACTCGCAGCTATGGCTTTAAGTTGGATAAATTCAGATTCAGGAAGGATATAGAAAAGCATTGGTTTGGTAATAGAGTTGTCGATGAGTGAAACAAACTCCCGAGTGCAGTTATAGAGGCTAAAAATAGGCTAGATAAATATATGAGTGGGTGCGGGTGGGTGTGAGTTGGACCTGACTAGTTTGTGCTACTAGGTCAGATGCCGTGCTCCTTCCTTAAGTGAATGTAACCTGACCTTGCTGGGTCGGGGCATTGGCTTAAGCCGGTGGGAGAATGGACCTGCCTCGCATGGGCCAGTAGGCCTGCTGCAGTGTTCCTTCTTTCTTATTACACAGTTTTTTTCAACATTTATTTGTTAGACACAAATTTTTTTCTCAAGTGATAAATGACATACACATATTTTTCATCATTTATTTATTATTATACAATTAATACATATATTCCCCGTTTTTTGGCTAACAATAAAAAGATACAATTTTCCATGTTTTCAGGAAACAGTTTAAGAAAGACACATTAACAATTTTTATGGTAACAAAAGAAGTCCCCATACAGGTCTCCAGTTCAACAAATTTCATATACATTTTCCATGTTTTCAGGTAACAGATTAAAAAGTTCCACTCTTTTATAAACAACAAATACAACAAATTTCATACATATTTCATTTTCCACTCTTTCATTAATATCAACAAATACAACAAATTTCACTACATTTCATATACAACATAGGGAAAAACATTACACATTTTCATGTTCACCAACTCCATTTCATGATTACCATTATCTAAGATCACACACACACACACACACACACACACACACACAGGAGAAGGAAAGGATTACAGGTATTATGCTAGCAACAGGGGGAGACACGTCCCAGGTGACAAATTTTCGGAGAATCGGGTGGTACACAAGGGGAAGAAATCGACCCTCAAAGTAATCTTCAATGCAGAATCAGCCCGTACCATGATCCTACAAGAGAAAGCACGGCTGAGGGCGAGCCAGGAGTACCACGATGTATACCTAGATCGGGACAGAACACAGGAAGAAAGGGAGGCCCAAAAGGAGAGGATAAGAAAGCGAAGGGAGGAGAGAGAGATAGAGACAGCGAGGTACAGGGGCACCAGGCCCAAGCAGAAGGACAACCACACCCACCGGAAGCACTCACGGAGGGCCTCAAACCACAGCAACCCAACGGCAACCATATAGTTTAACATCGCACACACACATCATGTCCCCTGTCCCCACCCCAGCAACCCTAAACCCATCATCACCACTACCCCACCCCATCACAAACCCCACCCAATCAGACCACACCCCAACCATAGAACCCTCCCCACCCATGCAACAACCCTCCATGGGGAAACCCCGCAAACACCCCCACCCAGCCAAGAACCCCTAGGGCCACAGTATTGGAAACGAGGCTGAAGGTTTGGACACAAATGCAGATGGAATCACGAATAAGTATGAAGAGTGGAATGAAAGAATAGGAAAATGTCCCCAGACATCATAGCAGTCACAGAAACTAAACTAAATGAGGCAATATCAGATGCAATCTTCCCACAAGGATATCAGATCCTGAGGAAAGATAGAAGGAGCAGGGGGGGAGGAGGGGTCGCACTGCTCGTAAGGAATCATTGGAGATTTGAGGAAATGGCAGGAATGGAGGTGTGTAGAGAAAGGGACT